>JAHBCN010001414.1:0-118620 GCA_019359885.1 Listronotus oregonensis
ATACAATATTTAACTTAACCTACTCTATATTCAGCTCTGTTTACTATCTCTATCATCTTCATCTATGCCTAAACTAATTATTAAGGGCCTTACGTTACTATTAATTATGTTATAGGAATCTTTGACTTGGATCACGTGTCTCACAGAATATTTCCAACTTTCTAATGGGATATTATTTACACATTTTTTAATTAATTTTATAACAGAACAACTTTGTGTAGGGGATGTGTTTTCTCTTCTAATCATAATCTTTAATTGGCTCCATATATGTTGTTTTTGGCTAAAAATACAGTAATACGGAGGGGGCGTAAAACTGTGTGACCATTAGCACTTGCGGGATTGTCACAGATATATTCTTATTCAATATTGAATGTTTTTATAACATTTAAAAGGTCCTTTCTTGTATAGGTTTCTTTATAATATTTATATATTATTTTCCATCATATAGTTTTGAACTTCCACTTTTGTATTATTTGAATTCGGCACTTTATTTATTGGGCTTGGTTACAGCTTCCATCACAATAACACTATTTTTGGGCACATTCGGAAGCAGATACTTGAAACCAGTTAAAAATGCAGCATCCGTGCTTAATGGTAATCCAAAGATGAATTGGCAATTTTTCGCATTTAATCAAACCAATGTTTTTGTCCAAGTTAAAATTAAATTGAACCCCGATTTTTTTCTTTGCCCTATATTGTCTGGTAAAATTTAAATAAACTCTACGCCATACTTGTAAACGCTGCGATTCCATTAGTACTTGCCGTTTGTGAATGGTACGTATTTAAAACCCATTGCTTTTACTATTCTCCAAAGGCTTGTCCTGCCACATGAAATGTCGGTTTCGTCTGCTGGAGTACCTTTTTTAGCGTATCTCTTGTTGGGACTATTTGTTTACTGTACATGCCATAAATTTTCCTCCGAATAAAGTCTTTATCAGCTTCTTCGATACTTCTCAATTTTCCGCTGTCACACCGTTTTTTCCTTGGCTAGATGGGTTTGGTCACTATATCTTTTACTGTCGTTAATGCAACTTTGGTCAAAATAATTGTTTAACTAAAATTGGCACTCCGGTCATACCCTTTTTCTAAAAGGGTACAGTAAACGTTTTTTTATGATGTTTTTGGCATCAAGTGATTAATGTTTTTTTCTTCGTTAAACCATAACTTTCGGAAGCAATTTTATCTGAAGTTTCACACAGATCTAACATATTTTGGAAGCTCAATAACACACACGAAAATACCTTTAACGCACAGCTTGACAAACACTAAACGACTGATGAACTAAGATGAAAAGACTGTTTTGTATTGAACACCTGCAATTTGCCATTAACCTACATAATATACCAAAAAGTACGTACAATAATAAATAAAGGACATTTTAAGTCCGGACCTACATGCGGGTACCCAAAGTTTATAAGTTTTTACGACTAACAGTAGCAGATAAAACGAGGAATCAACGAATTATCGTGGAATGTACTGTATGTTATCACGTTCGGGGGCAGTTCACCCCTTGTTGCAGGGGTGGTTTTTCTTAAATAGATACTGGTGGGAGGTACACGTTTTGAATTTTTAATAATTTAAAATATCCTAGTAGCTTCTCCTAAATTTTTAAAGTAATTTTTGATTTTTTTTCTATTTAGGGGATGATTTAACCTCCTTAGCCAGTCTAAGGATGGACTTTCAACTATATTACGCCTTCAGTAATATGAAAATAAATTATTTTCTATTTTTAAGATTCTATTTTATAAAAAAAAACAATTAGAATTACTTTTATTCGCATTGATATTATTCATATATTTTAGAAGACCATTTTTTACTTTATTAATGTAAATATTTTTCCACCATTTTTTTCAGTTCAAAAAACGCTTTTTTCGTATTACATTTGTGACGGAGGGGCGTATTTTTATCAAACTGTTATAAATTATTCCTAATAGCTTTTTCAACATGTCATAACACGCTAAACTACATTATCCGTAAAAAAGTGTATTTTAATAAATTGCAATAATTTTTTAAAACAAATTAAAGATGTGACAAAAAAATACAACGTGCAGACTGACTTTGAATAATCATCCACTATATTTAACATATTATTTAATTAAAACATACCTTGCTTCTCTAGCTTTCTTAAAAATTTTGAATATTTGTGTGCAAGATTTTATCGCGAAAATGCTGCATAAGCTGTATTTTAGAAAGAAACCATTTTTTACTTTGTCAATGTTAAGTGTTGTCCACTAATTTCTCCCAATTTAAACCCGCTATTTTTAAATTGCATTTGTCACCAGAGAATGTATTTTTATCAAACTGTTATAAATTATTTGTAATATATTCTAAACGACTTAAGGTGGCATACAATTTTGCAATGTACAAGCTCAGGTTTTGACTAATCGTCTAATATACTTGATGAATTATAGGAATTAAAATATACCTGGATTTTCTAATGTGTTTAAAATGTTTCGCTTTTTTATCCAAATTTTTATCTCATAATTTATGCACAAGCTTAATTTTTGAAGAAAGATATTCTTAAGTCCATTAATGTTAATTGTTCTCTATCAATTTCATCAGTTATCATTTCATCAGTCAATCTATTAAATTATATTCAATGCAAAAATATTAATTTTATTAAAATATAATATTTATCTTCAACATTTCCTAGTGGCATTATTTTTGCAACACATTATTTAAGTAATCTCGTTAAAAGTTAATGCATTATATTATTAATTTAAAAATTAAATAGTTACCAATGATATTAGTGTTAAAAGTACAATTTTAAGGTACGAATGTGAAAGTTTTTGAAAACTTACTTTTTACGCAAATATCATACAATATTTTTTCTACAAACGCAACAATGAAGTTAAAAATTAAATTATTTAAAAATTGGAAGATATAGTTTTACATAATATCGTATAAAGAATTATTGAAGTTGGCATTTATTAATGAATTCTAACAACCGTTGTTGATGCTAGTTGGTTCTGTTTATTTAATCCAGCTCAACTACGGAGAATGCTAGAAGTGTGGAAGATTTTTTTTCAAGTTTTTTGAATTGTATAATTAATATAAATGTTAGAAAATTAATAGACGTTGACGTTACCTTTTAAAATTTGACATTTCACTTTAACACTAGTGCTTTAAAATGTTACTTTAACGCACTAGTGCTTTAAAGTAACTTTTTTAAGGCATCTAGATAGTGTTAAATATTGAATTTTTAACACGTTTGAAGAAAAATATATTTTAATAGTATATTACATACCGAGGTGGTACCATTACAACGATTTCGAAAATTACGGTACGAGCGTGAGCGAGTACCGTAATTAAGAGTGTTAATGGGCTTACCACTCGAGTTGTGTACTATACTTTTTCTACGACTTTATGTTTACTTTTTTATAAATAAAAGCAGAAGATTATGTAAACTTTAAGTAACAATACAAATAATAATACAAACATTTGCGTTGTCAAGATGCTATTGTTTCATAGCCAGCTTTACGTAAAATCTATTGAAAGTTTTCAAGATTTTGGGGCTCGCGGCTAATGCGATTGTTGGAACTGTTACGTAAATATATATATATTACGTAACTGCCCTTACGCACAGTTTGGCTTCTTACAGTATAGTGTTTGTAATTAGAGATTTACTGATAAAGTAGACGGTGTGTAATTAGGTTCTTACTAATATAGGAGTAGAAAAAGTTATTTTACGTTCTTTGTTTTACTTTACAAATTTTATTCGAATCCTCCATACTGTCCTGACTTAAATCTACCTAATTAAGTTGGAGCTGGTTATTCTCATCGACAAGTAAGCAATATACTTATTTTGTTTATACATTGTTTTTGCCTACAGTTTATAATAGTAAAAGTATTAATATGTTTCTTTGGCAAATGCGACTAAAAAAGATACGAGGTCGGCTAAATTTGAGGACCGGTAGTATTTTTTTCTCTGATTAACCAAAAACAATTGAGCACCGCGTTTCCGATTTATTCCAAAAAATCTTTTTTAATGAGACACCCTGTATATTTCCACCTTATCTGAAAAGAAAGCCAATACTCGGTTTTGTCCCGGCAGCCTTCCTGGTCAACGAGTCAGCAATGCGGTTGCCTTTGGAGTGCGCGTGTCCTTTGGTCCAGCAGAGAGTGACCACATTCATTCTGGAAGCGTCCACAAGGGCACGGTGACATTCTAGTACCAGACCCGAGGTGAAGCGTGGTCTCCTTAGGGCTAGTAGTGTCTGTCTACAATCCGTATGGATAAGCACGACTTTACCAGTGATGTTTCTACTGCTTATTTCTTTTGCAGCTATGGTTATGCCTGTGAGCTCAGTTTGGAGCACGCTGGCCAACTTACCCATAGCCCATTTGATGATTAAGTTAAGAAATCTAGAATAAATTCCACATCCCGTACCTTCTTTTGTTTTCGAACCGTCAGTGTAGATATTGATTATACCTGCCACGTTTGTGTTCGATTCTCCTTTGACGTCAATTTTGTAGGGTTTGTTAAAAACAAAACATGGCGCAATAGAGTCTACTTTTGCCTGCAGCAGTGGAAGCGATCCTATCGCCTCACTCCACAAACGACGCCTCTGTGCGCCAACAGTGCGGAGGCGCAACATAACCGTCAAAAACAACCTCCTTGAATATGTCAAGGGGTGTGAGGTTTAGGATTACTTCCATGGCCCTAGTTGGTGTTGTTCTCATGGCTCCGGTGGTATTTCCACCTTAATCAATTGTCATCACTTTTTTGAGCATAACAGGTTATTATACATTTTATCCTGAACCAAAAATAACGAAGTCATGCGGCTTTTTCAATTTTTTTCAAGTTTGCCATTGTTTGTTTGTCATAATTGCTATTTAACTTATTATAAAGTACGTATTATTTTGTTTGTAACTTATCTTGTGGGTCGATGTGAAACAAGGCAGTTTAAAGGTTTATGGAACTCCAATACTATGGCCTATTCAATTAAATAGTGTCCCACTATGAAAATAACTGTCATTAAGGGGCTCCTATGATTCTGCGCAGTAACAAAATTCCTCAACTTTGTAATGTGCTGCCTAGATACACACTGATAAATCAGTGTGTGGGTAAGCAACATATTATACTTCTGACAGAGCCGTAGTCTCGTTTTCGTGTGCGACGGCGCGGCGCGTATGAAACCATACGCGCCGCGCAGTATTAATTTCGATTGTTTTGCCTTGTATGGTTCTATTTTGTGGTTGCAGAAGTTTTTTGGATTAATAAAAACCTTCTTATTTTAGTGATTAGTATTTAATAAATTGTGACTATAATTAAGCCTTAGCCTTGGTGGACTGTCCCAAGATTTAAAAGTAAAAATAAAAAATGCTTATTTTTGTAAACAATTCTATACATCTTATTAAATTGGTTTATGTTACCTGCATGAGGTAACACTATTTTATTGTCCTTTTATATAAATTATAAATTTATTAAATATTGTATAAACCTAAAATAGAAATAACCAGTCTTAATTATGGTAAGCTTTTACTAAGGACCCTCGCCGATTTCGATTATATATATACGGAATATGGTTATAAATCTAAGTAAGTTTTTTCGACAACGTTTTATTTTCAAGATATCGATACTTAAGCCCAGATAAAGCCAAACTTAAGTATAATAATTAAATTAAACTCATTTACAATATCTTGCCCTTCTTTTATCACAAAATTGGTGATAAGTACACGAAACTACCATACAATGTTTCAAATGTATTTAAGAAAATCGTGTTTTTATTTATTTTATCAATATTTTTAATAAAAATACAGAACTCACAAAAATATCGACCATTTAAATAAAAGGCGGTGAAGTGGCGCCATCAATTCTTTCCATATTAAATCAGATGATTAAAATCTAATATTACGCAATAATTTTAAATATTCTATATTTGTTTAATAACCAACATTTCAACATGCAAAAAATTAAAAAAAAAACAGTTAAAGTATAGTTAGTTTAAATTTTACATTTGATAATGTCAACTTTAAACATGGTAACAAAGAATTATGGAAGTCCGGACCTGACCTACTGTTCATTGCGCGAGTTCCGCGGGGCCTGTTCCCCTATTTCCGCTGCCCTGTACGCGTAGACAATTTTCTTCTACAGCATTGGCCTTCCATAAGCCTTTAAACTTCCTTGGTGTGAAACAATTAATTTAACAAGACTGACTTAGATAGTAACGATGATCTTAAGATTGGAATAACTAATATTATACGTAGCATCGATGGACGTATCATTTTAAAGGCTACAAGAAAGGTTTTTAAGTGTGCCCAAAAATATATTGAGCCGGAAGGAGCTGTTTACAATATTTGTCAATTCAAGATGCCAATAACAATTGAATAACGCAAGTTTTTTGCACTGACATATTGGTTTTTCGTGTATATATGGTATTTTCGTAAGGTGTGTTAAAGTTTTTATAGACAATATTTAAATTTTTAGAATTTTACATTAGGCAGTGCTTATAGAATTTGAAGAAAAATAGACCATTCGTTACATGTATTAAAGACTATCGACTAACGAACTATGTCAAAAAGTAAGTCCGCCATTGTCCAACAACCTGTAAAATATTACATCCTTTACTTTCCTTTGTTCACGAGGTTATTGGCGCAACATACATTATGAATTTTGATCTCTAACATGTTAATACTTATTTCCCTTGCAATAGTAATGTACAAGGTATGTTAATGATAAAAATAGGTGTAAGAAAGGCTAGCGGCAGTTTTTTTTTGGAATCTTAAGTTACTGGAAGGGATTAATACATTTTTTAATGAATTGTGTAAAGCCTATAATTACTTAGGTTTCCTACTTACAATGGCGGTGATTGACAGCGCTTTTTTCGACCATCACTGTGACCACGTACCTAAAACAAAATATAAAGTATGTAGTACCCCATTTTAACAATTTTACAAATATATATGAATATATATATATATATATATATATATATATATATATATATATATATATATATATATATATATATATATATATATATATTAGATTTGGTCGATGGTTTAGAGGTTTATGGAAAACAAGCAAATTTTCTAAAATTTAGCATCTTACTTTTCTTTCTGTTCTATCGATCAAAAATTTTTCAGCAGGAGGCCGTTTATAAAAAGTCCTAGAAATTTTTTTTTGGAAATTAAAAAGTTTTTATATTCGCCCTTTTTTATAATATTTTTTTTCAATAGGCCCATACCTACCATCGGTTTTCGAGAAAAAAAAAATTTTGTTAAATATGGTCCAAACAGGCCCCCAATTAAACGAAATTAACCCACCATAAAAGGATGTTTTGGGGTAGTTTAGATAGCCGATGTATTTTTTACCCGAAATGACTTTCATACAGGGCGTGCTTTAATTTTTCCGTTACAAAAGGGGTCGTTTTTTTCAAAAACCCCTGTATACTAATAAAAAAAAAGAAAAGAAGAACCTTTTTAAAAGCATATACCTATCCCCAAAAATTTTTTTCTTAATAAAGCCGCTTTTTTTTCAAAAATTATTTTTTAAAAATTTAATTTTCAGTAACCATGAAAAATCAACATGACAGTTTGGTGACTTTTATAAGTAACTTATAAACAGTTATTAACGGTGTTTAAAAAATCTCTCAAAGTGAACGCAAATATTGATTATTCAAACGAAGTTCTTAGAAATTTTTTATTTTACACAGACAAGGGGAAAAACAAATCAAATGTATGACGATGTTGGTTTAGGCGCTTAGGCCATGGGATTGGCCAGTGCCTACTAAAGAAGAACTGCGACGGCGAATATTGCGGTGTTTTGAAGATCGGGGTCCCCATCAAATTGAAAAAGCAACCACGAGTAGTGTACAAAAACATTCAAAAAAATTAAATTAAAAAAAATTTTCCCCATTTATTTAAAAATTTGTTTTTTTGTTTACAATTTTGTTATTTTTATTCATCTTAATTATGTTATTTTCTGCACTTTCACATGTTAATTGAATTATTTTGTAGTCAAACTGTCAAAGCGATATTTTCATGGTTACTTAAAATTAAATTCCTTAAAAAAATTTTTTTACAAAAAGCGGCTTTATTAAGAAAACTTGATGATCTAGGTATAGGGACATGATATGTCATCTTAAAGCGTTCTTCTTTTTTTTTTTTTTATTGAGTAATATACAGGGGGTTTCATTTGAAAAAAGATCTTTTACCCCTTTTGAAAAGGAAAAAAAGTTTTTACGCCCTGTATGATATGGGTCGATTTCTCGGTGTAAATTTTAAAATATTGTGTCTGTTAAACTACCCCAAAACATCCTTTTTACAAAAAAATAATTTCTTAAGTTTAATTTGGGGGGGTGTTTGAACCATATTTTTAAACAAATTATTTTTTTTTTCCCAAAAACCATGAAGATATATGGGAATATTAACAAAAAAAATTTAAAAAAAATATAAAAACTTGTTAAATAGGGGGTTCCCCTTTAAAAAAATAAAAAAACTTTTTTTAAAAACGGGTCCCAAATTTAAAATTTTTAAATCTTTAAACCAAATTTTGAAAATTTTTTTCCCCTTAAAAAAATTTAAAATAAAATTTATTTTTATATATATATAAAATTTTTATATATATATATATATATATTAATTTATAATATATTATATATATATATATATATATATATATATGTATATATATTATAAAGAATTTTCAGAACTTGGATGGTCCTTTTATTTTAAAATTGGGTTTTTTGATTTGAGAGAATCTTCTGCTTAATTTTACATAAAAAATGTAATGGTGAATTGACTCGATAGGCTTAACGGTTTTCGAGATATTCTGATTTTAAACTTGTAAGGCACAAAACATTTAAGATTATAGAAAATAGTAATTTTGATAAAAATTGTTTAAAGATATCCAGCCAATGCAATTCATACATTTAATCCTCCTTTCATAGACTTTTTGTAAAAAAAATAATTTTTACCAATTTTAATTAATAACCCTTTTTGTACCATGCAAGTTTAAAATTAAAATATCTCGATAACTGTTAAGTTTATTTAGTTGACCTAACAGTACTTACTTTATGTGAAACTAAGCAGAAAATAAGTATTCCGTACTAAATTATTGACAATATTAATGTCAAAAAAGGTATGTTATAATACATGATACTATACAATATACGGGGTGATTCATGAGGAAATGTCAATACTTCAGGTACGTAGTCAGGGTCCAAAAATAAAGATAAAAGTCTATACAAATATGGGTCCGCAAGGCCTTTGTTTCCAAAATACAGGGTGTTAAAGTTTTTATTTAATTTTTCTATATTTTAAATAAAATCTATGATAATGTAAATATTAAAGTAAAAATTGGTATCCGGGGGTTTTTTCGTATGACGGATTCAAACAAAATCTTAGTACGGCTCTTACTTGTAGGGGGTGCCACCTACACGTCTTTTTACTATGTTGAACAATCACAAAATTTTTACATTCTTACATTTTTAAGTAAATTAAATAATTGTTTTGTCATTTTTACGTCAAAAAGGTATACCTCTTAAATTTGATATGAGCAACCATTTTCGAGATATTTGGATTAAAAAAAAAATACGACGCATCCGATTTTATTATAGCAAAATTTAAAAAAATAAAACAAAATGTATAATTAAACAATATTTATTTTAATTTTCAATAAAATTATTTTTCTTAAATTATGTTAAGCAAACCATAAGCTCTAGGTTTTATAATTTTATAAAAAAAAATTAAATAAAAATTTTAACACCCTGTATTTCGGAAACGAAGGCCTTGCGGACCCAAATTTGTATAGACTTTCATGTTTATTTTTGGACTCTGACTAAGTGCCTGAAGTATTAAGATTTTCTCATGAATCACCTTGTATAATGGTAAAAATAGATTAAAAATTAGAAGCTTAGCCACTGATCCGTAATAGTAACAAAAGTTTATAATTAAATGGTATATTTTAGTTCATGTTTAAACTGTACCAAGTTTCATTAAAAATCCAATTTGAAAATAAGAAAATCAGTTCCTTAATTTTTTTTAACCTTATACTTAAAAGAGATCATTGACCCATTTTATATAACATTATCTGATCGTTCATTAGAAACAACTAAAAATTATTCTGAAATATTTGCTATGATATGTACAATAAATTATTAAAACATTACTCTAGTTCGAATATTTTAACAACATTGCAAATAAAAAATAACAGCAAAAAACAACTAGTACTGTACTTTTAAGATTTTTTTAGTAACTTAAAATACATACAATTTAATAATCCCTATTATCAAAGTAACATCAAAACGAAGTATTATGGAACTGGCCATCTAGTAATGGGTATCCAAAACCCATCCGGTAGTCCGTTCTGCGCACACTCGAAGACCCAGCGATTTAAAAATTATGTCTAGTGCGAAAGCTCATAAACCCACTTCTTCCTCCTTATAACTTAGCTTTTCTATGCGCAACTAATGGCTTTTGCGGCTCTATAATTTAAAGGACAGGTGGATCCTATATATTATTTTTAAATTAACCGAAAAATCAGTAAATAAACAAAAAAGTTAAATTTGGATAGGCAGAAACCGTATAGCCAATTAAATTATTTATTGCAATTTTGTTTCCTATGCATCGATAATAGCACATATACCATATGCCAAACAGATATAAGAAATTACGTAGTTAACTAGATAATACACTAAATAGTAGAAAATAAAATTATCTCAATCTTAATAATGATTCTCCAGAGATTTGCCGTTTACTATAAATTAATTGCTAGAAAATAATATAGCCAGTTGCTTAACGAAACCAGTTTTTTGTCAATTTATAGGTTTATAGATTTCCTTCGTTTAAATTACATTAAAGACTAATTAAATAATTTGTATTCCATTTACGGGGGCTTACTTATTAATCCTTATTTATTTATTTATTTATAGAGTACGCTACAGAGATACTCACTAATTCCACTAAAATTATGAGGAACTTTCAGAGGAAGTAGCAACTTGAAATTTGGTATGTAAGTCCGTTTTAGACACAAATAAAAAAACAAAGCCATAATACCGTATGTTTAGAAAATATTTAAGAATTTAGTAATCTGATTGAACCCAAGTTTTTGAGAAGCAAGATACATTAAAATGATAATTTTACGCACTTAACTTACTAAACCTCAAAGCAGGCGCGATTTAAGGAACACTTAAATGTGTATTTTTGCACTTCGTATTTAGTCTAAAGTTAAGATATACTGAGAAAACAAGCATAAAATGTCCCTTTCCGTATTTTTTTTTACATTCATTAAACTCAAAAAAGAGAAGACATCTTACCAAAAATCCTTATGTAAAATAAAGGACAGGGTCCTATCCAAAAATCTCGACTTCTTAAAGTACTGAGATCTAAAATTAGATCAAGTTCTGTTTACAATTTTGTGACCTGCACATTTTTTACTGATCTGTTTGTATTAATAAAAGAAACTGTCTAGATTAATGAAATATAATTATTTATTAAAACAGACAGATTAGTAAAACGAGTGTAGAGAATTTGGTCTATTTTAGATCTTAAGAGAACTTTAAGAGGCCTTGATTTTTGGTGAGATATACATATATAATATTTGAATATTTCCACAATTTCTATCTTAGTCATAGAAAAAAACTTCTTGTTTTATTAACACTTCCCTGTAAATTCTATTATCTTCAAGTTCTTTTACTGTTTTATAACAAAAAAAGCTTTTTTTGTGTTAAATTCTATTGTGTATAGGAATTTTCCTCTAATAGTTAACAGTTCAAAAAACACGACACTAAGCCTAACTTTTAAAACACATACAAAATTTAGAAAATTCGCAAAAAACAACGCAGAAATTTTTTTAATAATGTCGGTTTAGTCTAAGAGTATAATCTTAATTACCTTAAATAGACTGTCCATCTGTCAAATTTATTTATGAATTAAACAGTTGGATTTCCTCACTTTTTGTAGTCGATATACCTCATTGCTATGTTCTTTTATATTTTATATTAAAAGAACTTATAATTAGTACTATATATTAAAAGAAAAAAGTAAGCAACATCATAGTTACCGTGGAAATACAGAAAAAATCATTCTCTTTAACACCAATTAAATTAACATGTTATTTCATTTATAGGTTTCAATCCTTTTATTTCAAACTTATTATTTTGTTTAATACCTACTTACTATAAAATGTTAAATCAGACCCTGGAAAAAAATTAAACCATTTGCAAAGCTAGATGTCCAAAACCTTTGCCAAAATTCTTAAACCGCCAACCAATTAGAAACAATATACGCCAGGGTTCAAGGACTACCTGCGATCATTGTGTATAAGGGAGTATTTTATTTAAGTTAATATCACTACATGAGCTTGTGGGAAACTTGGAAAAATGTCGATATACGAAAGACTACGCTCCAGTGGCCTTTCTAGACATAGAAGAAGCATTTAATAAAACCACGACAGTGGCAATATGTAATGCACTTGAGAAGCATGGTATCGACGAGGCTATCATACGATGGATCCGTCTGATGCTAACTGATAGAAATGTCATCCTGGAGGTTGAAGATATCACAACTGAAGTTACAGTCAGCAGAGGATGCCCGCAGGGGGCGTCTTATCTCCGCTCCTATGGAACGTAGTCATGAATGGACTACTGAAGAAAATCAGTAGGAGAGGTACACATATACAAGCCTTTGCAGATGATGTGGCCATTATGGTCAAAGGTAACCATGCATACACGATAGTGGATATTATGAAGAGAGCTGGCAATGGTGGCGAAATGGTGTCAGGAAAACTGACTGACAGCCGATCCATCAAAAACAGGGCTCGTATTATTTACTAGAAGGAGAAAACCCACCGGACTTCGGAAAGTGGAGTTCGGTGAGCGAGAACTAGAATACTCCAGTACAGCCAAGTATCTAGAAGTGATACTAGACGATAAGCTAAATTGGAGAGCACATCTTGAAATGGTGTAGTGAAAAACGCCACAGGATCGCTATGGCTCTGTAGAAGAGTCGAAGGACGGGACTGGGGACTTTCTCCTAAGGTCATGAAGTGGATATACGAAGCAGTCATCAGGCCACGGATACTGTATGCCTCCGTGATATGGTGGCGACGCACGGAACTTAAGACGGCACAGATAATGCCGAAACACATACAAAGAATGGCAATGAGAGGAATAACTGGAGTAGCATCCACTATTCCGATGGAATCGCTGGAGTAAGGGCAGAAGCACTAAAAATGGGAGTGTGGAGGACGGTGGAGGATGAGAGGGGGGGCACTGTGATATCATGGGCCAAGTGAGAACTGTAGCTCTTTCGATAAAGCAGGATAGCATCCCTCCAGTAATCCACTTAGACCTCATGCATAAAGTGAACATGGCATCGGCGGATAACTGGGCTCACAAACCCTGTGAGATACCAAGCGAAGGAACAGTTATCTATACAGATGGCTCGAGGAAAGGAGGCCACAGGCTTCGGTTTCTATGTAGAAAGAACAAACTACAAGTTCTATGGAACAATGGGAAAATATGCAACCGTATTTCAGGCGGAAGTTATGGCAATAGCCAAAGCCATAGAATACTGCCTTAATAGAAGATACAGGGGAAAGATAACCATATGTACTGACAAAAACAGTGCACAGATCAGAACTTACGAATAGATGTCAGGCAGCAATTAATAAACTGGACACAAAGGGACCCCGGGAAATGAAATGGCCTTACAAACTCGCCAATTTGGGAGCTGAGGACAATGGACCAAAATATACCGTGGGATTCTCTATATAACACGGATATGACAGAGATAGCAATATGGATACAGAAACGGTGTGATGAGAACTGGAAAAAGACAAAAGCCAGACAATCAAAGGCTATTATTGGGGAAAACCTATGTACTGGCATACTGACAGGTCAATGTAGAAACAGACACTATCTCTACAAGAGAGGAAAAAGTGAGACAAGTACATATAGATGGTGTGGAGAGGAAATATAGGACGTCATACATATACTTAGAGATTGCCCAGCACTAGGGCACATCCGAGGGAAATTCTAGGAACGGCATGGCTTGACCTACATGATATAAGATTGCTACCACTAACAGGACTCGCATCACTAGTGAGGAAAATGACAACGCCATATCAGTGTAAAAGGAATTCTTACATAAGGGACAGTACAGAGTTACGGAACCTGTGTATGCGTAAGGGTTGGTGTGTGTAGAGCATACTGGGCTTAGGCCTCAGTGCTCAGGGCCCCAGCGAGGGAACTCACCATGCTACGATAGATAGATAGATAGATAGATAGATAGATAGTATCAAAAGTTACCGGTTTAATAAAAAGTTTCTCTGATTTGTTGCAATCTACTTTATTCGCTAATTAACAGACCACCATCACTTCTTCACTTTCAAGAAAATATTTTTCCGATAATATTGGCAACTAAAATGTCTACTATCGACGTTCAACATAGAAATAAATGCGCAAAAACATACGCTTTAATATCTCTTGTACCCGCACCTATTAACAAACACTTCAAACCAGTAGTGACTCTTTGCATTTTTTAAATGTTTATATTTAGATAAAACTTGTACAACAAAATCGAAACAGGTAGAAAAGTCATGTAAAAGAAACGGTCTATGGCATTTAACTTTTATGGTATGCAAAGAACGGCTTTATACCATAACCCACCAACGCCAAGGGAGTTTTACCAGTGCTATATGGTTGTAGTGGTACGCTCTGTTTTCAGAATGAAAATGGGGACATAGGCATTGAATTTTAAGAGCATTACACTAACTTTTAGTTTTAAAAAGTTCTTTTAAAAAATATGTCAATCACTGAGCTATTATACACCATTTCGTTTTTTTTTGTTGCAGATAGGTTTTCTGTCTATTGTGATCTCCCTCATTATTTAACATTTTTTTTCATAAATATAAAGAAAAAAACAACTGTTGCAACATTCAAAACTAACAACTTCCTTTTACACTTGATAAAATATAAAAAACATGAAAAGCTTTCTTTCTGTTTATAAATTTATTAAATCATAATCCACTGGCAACTGTTTACAAAATCAGCTTTTGCTCACATGAGTATTACATCTTTTATTGCATTCTGCTATAGTTTAATAAAACTCTCAAACACAAATTTTGTACAAAATGTGTTTTAAAGTAATATATATATATATATATATATATATATATATATATATATATATATATATATATATATATATATATATATATATTATTATACCTAAATAGAAAACCAAAACTTCCGAAAACCGAAATTAAACACTTTTCTGCGAAGAATTTTGATATGAAATTAAGGAGATTCTTAGAACTTTAAGCTATTATTTATGACGTTTTGTCAAAAATGATTTATTAGTTTGTTTTGTCTGGTGTATGTATTATTTTAAAAAAGACAAGATAATGATAATGTGGTTAGTTCTGGTTAATTAAAAAAAGTTAATTAATTTTAAGTTTTCCTGAGATTTCTTCAGCATCAAGCATAGGTGACCATGTATTATTTAAATTAACAGATACTGTTGCTACACGTTTATCTTTATTTAATTTTATATATTTACTTTCTTTTATTCTATGTTTTTTTGAAAAAGAAAGTATTCCAGTTTATCATGTGGATGTTATCAAATACGTGTTAACAGATTTTTGATCTGTGGAATTCTGTATTTTTAATGTAGACAATATAGAACATATCTATAATTTTTTTGAGTTATGTTACTTTTCTTTAGGTGTAACCATATATAAACAGGGTTAATTTTCTGGTTTCCAATCCGTTCTATAGTAAAAATACTTAGCATGCAACGTTTCGCTGACATCTTAGCTGGCATTTTTAAGTAAGATTTTTAGATGGATATTTGTCAACTACATTTTCAGGGTCCATTTAAAAATTAGGCTAGTTTAAGCTCATTTTTTGGGGGGGGGGGCTAATCTATGGTTTGGAGGAGCTTAGCCCCCCCAATTGCGACTATGTTTAGTATTTTATTTAAAGGTTATTTTTTTAGTATTTTACAATATTTTTAATTTATTTACATAAAATTGTTTTTTTGCATCAGTACACGCAAATCCCCAAATTAAAAACAATTACATTGACCCAATTTATCTTCCTGTTGGTGCTTCAAAGAATGCAAATTTACTGAAATATTATCCCATAAATTTATAAAATCACGCCTTAAATATTTTGGTTAATGGCTTTAACCATTACCCTATCTTGAAGTACAGTCTTAATTAGTTTTACTATCGCTATCTCAAATTTATGCGATCAAATAAAAATAACGTCAACATTTTAATGGCCTAAACCGTAATATCTAAATATGTGCGTACGATTTTAAACACGCCTTAAATGACAGTTTTAATGTTCATAATTTTAAGAACAAAGAACAAGAAAAGCTATTATAAATTAACAACACTCAGCCAAAAACCAGAACATAAAATGTTTATTAGGCCAAATTAAAAGGTCATTAAGTCAGTCGTATTACCAAGTTCAGCATAAATATTCAACCCAATACTAAGTAACAGTTTTACTTAGTAATGGTAATAGTAACTAAAATAGTTATTGCTGTACTAGTGCAAAAAGTGCTTCTTTGTTGCACGATGAATGCTGAGTGCAACTAAGATGCTTTTTGCACATGTTGCACACAACATTTTTTCTACGGTCTAGATATTTTTTTTATTTCAAATTTTATTAAAGATTATGTGGGACAATATTTTACAATAAAAAACAATTTATTCACTTAAGTACGATAACATGGAAAACTTAAACTAACGTTATTTAAGCAAAACTAATTATTTATTTTTTTAAGGTAATTCCAATTTTAATATCGCAATTAGAGCAATTTGCTATAGTAATTGATGGACAAACTTCATTTTCAGTCATTTTTAAATTTTGTTATCATCTCTACTTGTATGTTTTTGAATAAAATTGTGGTCAAGTTTTCAGTACTTAGCCCAGTAAATAAGCCGGAAAATACTGTATAATGTAAAAAAGTTGACAAACAGCTCTGATTTTAAAAATTTTTGTTTGTACATATTCTGTACACCCTTAGGAACATTCATGACCACTAACATCTACCTTGCAATGAAAAATAAAAAAATTAGGGTAGTTTTTCCACCCTCAAATAATCTCCAATAGTAAAACTGATGAAAAATTTTTAAAATTCAAAATTTCACCTCGAGAATTCGTATCACTGGGGTTTTCGGAGTCGTTGAATACGAATCCGCAGTCAAAAATCGTGTGAGGGTGGTTCTACCCCATTCTAACCACTTCTAGGGATTACAAAAATGGGAAAATTTTAAAAGGTCAAAATTTTACCCCGAAAATCCTCTATTGGGGGTTTTTGGGGTCGCCGATTACGAATCCGTGGTTAAAAATCAAGTGGGGGTGGTTGCACCTCCATTAAAACCATCCCTGGGAGGTACAGAAACGGGGAAATTTTAAAAATTCAAAATTTTACCTCGAAAATCGTCTTTCGAGGGTTTTTGGGGCCGCTGATTACGAATCCGTGTCAAAAACGAGTTAGGGTGGTTGCACCCTATTAAAACCACCCCTAGAAGTTACAGAAACGGGAAAATTTTAAAATTTCAAAATTTTACCTCGGAAATCGTCTTTCGAGGGTTTTTGGGACGCTGATTACAAATCCGCGGTCAAAAATCAAGTCAGGGTGATTGCACCCTATTAAAACCACCCCTAGAAGTTACAGAAACGGGAAAATTTTAAATTTTCAAAATTTTCCCACCTCCGTCACTCCTAGGGGTGGTTTTGATTGGGTGCAACCACCCTCACATGATTTTTGGTCAGCAAATTCGTAATGAGTGACCCTTAAAACCCCCAAGAGCCTATCCCGAGGTGAAAATATGAATTATCAAAATTTCTCCATTTCTGTCACTCCTAGGGGTGATTGATGACTGGTGACTGATTTTGATGGGGTGCAACCAACCTTACATGCTTTCAGGCCGCAGATTCGCAACCAGCGACTCTGAAAACCCCCGAGAGACGATTTCTCCATTTCTGGCACTTCTAAGGGTGGGTTTGATGGGGTATAACTACCCTTACATGATTTTTGGCCGCCGATTAACAACCAGCGACTCCAAAAACCCCCGAGAGACGATTTCCGAAGTGAAATTTTAAATTTTCAAAATTTCCTTATTTCTGTATCTCCTAGGGGTGGTTTTGATGGGGTGCAACCACCCTAACACGATTTTTGACCGCGGATTCGTAGTCAGCGACACCAAAAATCCCCGTAAGGCGATTTCCGAGGTGAAATTTTGAATTTTAAATTTTTTTATCAGTTTTATTAGGGGAGTTTATTTGAGGGTGGAAAAACTACCCTAATTATTTTATTTTCATTGCAAGGCAGATGCTAGTGGTGATGAATGTTCCTGAGGGTCTACAGAACACGTAAAAAAATATCAAATCGAAGCTTGTTATCAACTTGTCCACATTTTCCGGCTTATTTACTGGGCTAACTGGTTCTAGGTTTATCTTCTAGAATTTGGATTCGCTATTTCAGCTTTTTAGCAATTGATTCTCAATGTAGCCTTCGGCCACAGTTAAAGATTTCCATCCTCCATGGCGTTTTAATGTTAGTATGTCTGCTTTCAATTCTACAAGCAATGTTTCAGAAGATCTGCAAAAACTTTATCCTGTGTATTGCGTTAGGTTTTTAAGATTTAAATATTTTGCAATATTACTTGGAATTTTACTAAAAATATTTAACCAACAGGATAAATTGGACATTCTCTGTTATAAAAAGTCTATTTTGACTGGTGGACTGGGGACGAAGGGATGCATATCGCGATACATTTCAAAACAGTTTTAGCTTTTAATAATTTCTACTATTATAGATAATTTATTGAGGTTTGTTTGTCTTGCTACCGGGTATTTTTACAGTTATGATAGAATCCATGTCATTAATATCATCTAATGTTTTTTCTTCAAGAATAGAATTAGCTTGGTAAGATGTTGAATATCCACATTCTTATTGATTAAACGTGTATCCTTTAACATGGAATATTCCGACCATAAGGTCGATGACTAGTATATCTCTGATTTTTCTTGTAAATATGCTAGGAGAACCTTTTTAGTAATATTCTAATAAATCTGCTGTAGCTCTATTTACTGCTTCAATTATATTAGGTGGTGTACAAATAATCTCTTCCTCACTACTGAACTCGATATTTTCAACAGCTTTAAAACAAAATATTAAAATAGTAAAATGACAACTTCGTATTAATTACGGAAACGGTAGCTGTTAAAAGCTGTATATAGTTAACCTGATAAAAAAGCTGCCTCCGGTAGTAATTCAAGACGGCTCCCAGGGAAGAAGAAAAAAAAAGAACCTAATAAAAAGCATAGCCTTGCTGTTTTGCTACTGTGATTACGAAATTATATTAAAGGTGGTCATTAAAAACATTTGTTTCTAACTTGTATAAAATACATGTGTCAAAGAAAAACCAAAAATGTGTTAATTTTGGGGCTTGAATATAAGATTTTAATGCATTTCATTTCTTTACAATGTGTGGCTGGATTATTTCAGGACTGTTTATATTCGATTTGTAGGCAAAGCAGTGCATGAATTGTGTGCATAGGTCAATTTAGTTTTAGCACTAGTGCAAAAAATTAAACTTTTAGTATAATGGATCGTGCAAAAATACTTACTTTTTGCACGAGCGTAAAAAAACAAAAATCATGGTTTTTCTATAGTATGGATTTACTAAAGAAAAAGCATAAGCAAATGCTTTGTTTAACTGAACTAACCGGAAACCAACAAATGAAAAAAATATATTATTGTGTATATTTCTGGTTACTTATTTTTTAGGAAAACATGTATATTTATTGAAAAATAACCCTGTTTTAGAAAACCAGGGTCCTACTAGAACCCTGGAGCTCGTTAAAAGAATATGAAAAAAAGTTTTAAGCTTAATGTGTCCTTAAATTATTTACTTAAAGTATACTTGCTAAGATGCTAAACTTGGTAATTTCTCGAAAAATACACCGTGCGCCCTAAGTGCTCCTTGATGTACCTGCTCAGGCAAAACGCAATCAAAATAACATGGAACTGCAAAAAAAAACACGATCCTAGCTCGATTGACATTAAGTTGCGTACCCACTTAGCAAGGTTGCTGCGCATCGTTGTAAACCTAGTTTGACCACGGCAGCCTTCATCTTACCGCGCGCATCGGTTGGGTATCCACTTTCCGCGGCGACGATAAGGAACATGCCGCGCGTGGCGTCCATGCCACCTTTGGGAATTTGGTTTAATAAATGTTTTTTGTGAGCATAAAATTTAAAATAACGACAATAAGCTGTTTATTATTTTTTAAACGGGTAAACTAAAAAGTCTATAGATACCAGAGCTGGGTAGGAATCGAATTCTTTTGGAATCCAATCCAGAAATCGATTCCTTTTAAAGGATTCGAAGGCTGGAATCGATTACTTTTTTAAAATAAGATTCGTAATCCGGATTCTTTATATAATTTTAAAATGATTCGGAATCGATTCCTTTTTGAAAGCATCTGATTCCGAAAAGAAATAATATATTCCTTATATTTCTAATTTTGGACAAATGCCAAAATCTGCCATTTTGAATACGCTATTTCAAATTTCCAAATTTTTACTCAAGATTCTTAATTTCCAAATTTTGACCCCATCCTTATATCCCGAATCTGAGGCAAATTGGTTTATAAATGCTGAAATCCGCCATTTTAAATCTTTCATTATAAATTTCCAAATTTTAATCAGCATCACCTTAATTTCCGGAAATTAAGAAAAATAATTTTAAAACATCTGTCTATTAAACTTGGTTGGCCCCAAAAAAATTTTTTTAATTTTTAAATGTTGGTTTTTTTTCCAAACCCTTTTAAAAAAAAATATTATTTTGTCCTTTCTTAAAACCCCAAAAAGGGGTCCCTTTTACTTGAATTTTTACAAATTCTATTGCTTGATTTAAAATTTTTTTAAATTTAGATAAATTTGGGGTTTAAAAAAAAATTTTCACAGGGTTTAACCATTTCAAAATTTTTAAATTTCCCTTGGCCGGTGGTGGATAAGAATTTTGTGGGCCCTTTTTGCATTAAAAGTTATGGAATGTTTACTTTCCCTGTAGCCAAGTCTATTAAATACCTTGGAATAGTATTAGACTCAAATTCTTGGACTGATCAAATTAGTTACCTGGTAAAAAAAAGGGAAAAAATGCATAAACTTATTAAGACAAATATGTATTTTTTTCCTGGGGTGAAAAGCAAGCAAACTGCCACTTTTACAGAGCATACATCAGGTCTATTTTAGACTACGGTTGCATTTTATGGCTCTTCTAGCAATACAAATCTTAAAAAACTAGATAGAATACAGTATAAAGCACTTCGAATTTTTTTTAGGATTAATGAAATCAACTCCCAATGCTGTAGTGTTGGTTGAGTCCTTGAAGGTCCTCTTTGGTGTAGAAGAGAATACCTTGCATCAAAATTTATTCTTAAGCTCTATACTAAGAATAATTTTTGTTAAATAAATCTATAACCTATATGTATCAAATCTCTCAAATTCATCGGGGAAAAAAATTCCCCCTATAGCAAATGGATATGAAGATTGCTTACAATTTAATTTCATTAAAAAAGAAAACAAAGATAATAAAATGTTTTACGAAATTAACTACCAAACAATTTTTACTGTACCAGAAATTTTTTTCCCCCTACCCAATAGAAACAAATACCCCAAATTATTATTTAAGAAATATTATCAAGATATCCTAAGAATGCTATTATTTTTTTTATACAGATGGTTCAAAAAACAAAAACAATCTTAGTTGTGCATTTTATTGCCGTTTTTTTAAAACCCTTCAAAGGGCTTTTACCTAAACCCCGAGTTAACCATTTTCTGCAGAAGCAGAAACAATTTTATGCTACACAATGGGCAATAACCCAAAATAAAAGCAATGTGGTGATCTGTTCTGATTCAAATCAGTACTAAAATTTTGGCAAACTATCATGCAATTAAGCTTTTCCTATCCACAAATTTATTGTTCAAACTTTAGATATGGTACGACAGGCGACACTTAAAAATATTACAGTACAATTTATATGGGTTAAATCTCATTAAAGGTATTACGGGAAACGAAATAGTCGACGGTGTAGCCAAAAATGGTATCTTAACAACAGAAAATAAAACATATCTCTTATCTTAAGATTACTTACCTAAGCTAAAGAAAATTAGAAATGGAAACAGGAATGGAACAAATATGGAAACGAGACTAATACCTTTTATTTTAAAATTCATGCTGATATACCATACAAACACTGGTATTATAATATATCTGTACCAAGAAGCGCTGTCACAACCATAAGCCGTCTAAAAACAAACCATGGGCGTTTGCCACCACCTTTATAAAATTGGAGTTAAGCCAGATCCCCTTTGTATATGCGGTGAATAGGGAGACCTTAACCATATACTTTTAATTACCAGATATATCACCAAAAACCCAATCTCTTTTAAATATACATAATCTAAAAATTTTTAAATTACCTATTTGGCTACCAAGTATTAAGCTCAAATGATCCCGAACTAATGCATGCTTTCCACTCCTACTTACAAAAATAAGCTTAAAACTGTAATTTTTTTATTTTTAATAAAAATTTCTAAAAACCTTGTTTTTACCACATCCCTTAATTTAACCCTTAAATGTCTTCCTTTTTTAATTGGTCTTTTTTGTTTGTTTCTTTTTTTAAGTCGCCCTGACGGACCCCTGGGCGTGAAGCGTTTTCCCCGTCTATTTATGTTGGTTAGGAAATATTCCTTTATATAATTATTTTTGATTTACTTTTTATTTTGTCAATTATTATTACGTGGCTAAAACACCTAGTTTGTAAGGCCAAAGCTAGAGAAAAAAAAAAAACATCTGTCTATTAAGATCTTGAAATAATGGAACACACTAACATGTAATTTTTAACTAAAATTGTTGTTTTTAGGTCCAGTCCATTTAAATGAAACATTTTTTTTCGTAACCATAAAGTGTGGTATCCAAAAACGGGCATACATTTTACTTGCATTTATGTTATAAATTCTGATTGCTCGATCTTTATAATTTTTGTTATCCTTGAGATAACTCTGAGGGACTTTTAAGTAGGGCATATAATTATTTCTATTTAGGGTGTCATCCAAAAATTTATTAAAAATTTTAATACATTTTTATATTCCGTAATCAGTGAAATTATTAAACGGTACTAGTAAAGCTTTTTGTAAAATTACTATCTATATAAGTCGCTTGAGGTTATCTCAAGAATCACATTTAAAATCCTTATGAAAATCTAGCATCGCAAGTTTTGAGAAACAGTTCGAAAAAATGTTCCATTTAAGGGTGGATTCATGTGAATTTTATCACATTTATTAGCTTCTACTATCGAACGAACCCAAGATAATACCCTATAAACCCCAATACTAACCATTTTTGGGTTAAACAGCGACTTAAGTCGCCGTTAAAAGAAGCGGCGACTTATAAGTCATTGTTACCGTATTACCGGTGACTTAAAAATCGCCGTTAAGCTTATCCCTAATATGCATGAAAATTGCGAGCCACGAATGCTACTTCACTCAGCGGTTTCACTCGGGGGTGTGCATTCATCCTTTTTCGAATTTATTAATTGAGATATGGAGATTTAAGCATAGTTACGGCACCCTTAGGTTGTAGCCCCAACAGCCCATAGAGTTAGTATGGTCCTGCCTATTTTAAAATATACTTCACTTTTAACGATTAATCCTACGGGGTAAAAAACAAGGCTTTAACCAAACCGTCCAACCATTAAACAACCAACCCGTGTCCTCATCAAACTTTATAAAAAAATAACAGCACCATAAACCTCTCATTTGTAATTCAAAGAGGGTAATTACTCCATTCCAAGGGGTCGCCACGGTTAATTCACCATGGCGTGTGCTTATATCGTTATACAAAAGAGCACCATATGGTAAGATCGGTAGGAAAGGACGGCCAATATTTTTATAGAAAACTCGTAAAAAGATAAACAGGGTGGTAACAGGGTATATAATGTAACAAAAGGTAAATTGGCTAATAAATTAGAAAGGGTGATTCGAAGGGTGAGTTCTTTTATAGTTGATTAGTTTGGTTATTGATTCTTAATGACCATGATTATCGTTTAAAATAATTCGAACACGTTACTTTAAATTAATTATTTGTGCCACAAAAGATTTAGCGAAGTTGCCTGGATTTTATAACCGATAAATCTAAAAAATTCTGGATTTCCTATTAAAAAAAAATCAACAATTAAATATTTGCATGTGTAAATAAGTACAGACATAAAAATTCATAAATGTACGAGTAAAAATAAGATTAATATTATTAACATATTAATTAAAACAAATTGCTTAAACTGTAGATATGTTCAATATTGTTGCGACGGGTTTATGTATCAAAAATCTTCTTTTGGTACTTGCCAAGATGGAACCGCATCGGTCCTGCTCCCAGGGCATAAATCTTTTGTGTACAGAGAATCGATAAACCCTTACGAACTCCACTACCGGTTTCAAGATAAAAGTAATCTTAAAAATTTAGTGAAAATTAAAATTGTGTAATTTGGTTATACAAATTAAAGATTTTCTGAGGGGTTTTTTTGATAATAAAAAAAAAACAAAATTTGGGTTAAAACAATTATTACTTTTTTGATTTTATAAATAGTTTATTTTTAAATTTAAACAAACAAATTGACGACAAAATTAAAATAGATCATTTACAAATTCATTTTTACCATACATCTTTGGCTTACTAAATAAAATTCAACAAATAGATAATTAATTCACCATTTATATTACCTTTAAAACACAAAACACGAGATATGATTTTTTAAATTTTGCAACCTGCTATTAAGTTTTGCCGATTTTTATTTCTAAAAAACGAAAAGAATTTTTATACAAAAAAAGTTGTTAAATTACGTTATTTCAATGATAAAAGATATCACAATAATGTAAAAAACTTTTAGTATTGTGTTAAATCCAAAAATATTTTTATGGTAGATAATTGTTGTGTGTCATTAAAAAAACAAATTGGTAAGGTCATGACACCATCTTGCTGAATCCAAACAGTCGGTGTTTTTTATGGGAAATTGTGCTTAAAGTAATATCATAGCGTTTTTGGTTATTTAAGGGATTGTTTTTTTGTGCTTTAAACTATTTGTGACTATTTTATCCTATTTGTGATTCCGATTTTTGTGGCTATGTATGATGGTCTTTCAAAGCAAACCCAAGTATGTGAGCAAAAGCAACATTTCCACAAATTACAATCGGTCAAATCTTTGCTTAAAGGGTAGGTTAAGTTAGGTTAGGTTTAAAGTGAGTTGACTTTTTACGCCCTCCACCGCGACCGCTCGGTCTATTGTGGCTCACACCTATTCATATTTCTCCCAATAAAATCAGACTTCTAATGTATCCGATATTAAATTGGAAAAGAGTTCTTACATCTCCCCTTACTCGTGCCGCTACCAGACAAGAGCACAATATGTGTTCTGGTGTCTCTGTTTCCTGGAAAGTATGACGAGCAGACGATTAGATCCGTCATGCCCTTCTCTCTCGGTATAGTGACGTGGGTAGTTACCAGGTCCTTGTTACAGGAACCAAATGTTCCTTCTGAGGCCGTATCTCCCTATGAAAACGGTTCTATCCGTTTTCTGTTTAAAGGCAGGGAACCCTTTTTCCTATAAAAGCGGTCCTGTCCGCCTTCTGTTTGGATTCAGGGATCCCTTCCTAAGCAGCTGTTTTTTCGGAATGGATTAGCCCTTCCCCGTGAAATAGGCACCTCTCGAAATGGATTTATCCGTTTCGGTCAGCGCACCTTTGACACTTTCTCCTATGAAAGCGGTTCTGTTCGCTTTCTGTTTGGAGCTAGGGAAGTAATAGTCCACCACGGCAAAACCCCGCATTACCGCAGTATGGCTAGATACTCCAGAAGGTCGTACTGTATCTCAGAGGCACCGTTGAAGACACCTGTTTAAGGCACAGGATGTCATTCACTCATCAGCACGGTATGCTAACACCTTTAGTTAGGCCTTGTATTCGTCTTAGGTTTGAATCCCGTTCCATACGCTAGCAACTGGAGTTGCCGATAACCGGGGGAGATACTTCATACTTTAATAATAAATGGGATTCAGCTTACTAACATAATTGTCCAAAACTTTCCCCATTTAACCGATTTTCTACCTATCGTGGTTCGAATCCCCATACATTCCCCACCAATTTGGGACACATTATATATATATATATATATATATATATATATATATATATATATATATATATATATGTGTGTACAAATTTGTGTTGTCTTTCTAAATAGTTTTAAATTTTGACATGTAAATTTTAAATTGTTGTGACACATATATGTTTTTATTTTAAATGGATTATCCTCTTATGGTTGAGTCAAAAGAAATCTAGTATCTTTTAGCTAGTATATAATAATATAAATATTAAATTGTAAAAAAAAATCCTCTACATCCTATTTCAAAAATTGTGTCGTAAATTAAACATTTTAAAAATAAATTATACTTGTTGTAGACATTGAGAAAGGCCAAACAAGCCGAAACGTTTGTAAATAAATTTAAAATGAAATGAAAACTCCCTTTATTTGGTAATTAAAAAAATAACAAGAACCACTATGCCCAAGGAAATATAAAAGAATATATTATAATGGTTCAAGAAATACACCATCGACGATATCCTATCCTATACCTACGATATTTTATCGATACGTTTTAATTATTTTTTATAAATCTAGAACAACTAGACTGTTTACAAGCACAAAAAGTTTTCTGGGAGACCTTAATGTTTTTGATTTTATAGATTTAAATTAATAAAGAAAAATAAAATATTAAATAACATGAATAGATTGTTTAATTTAGTGTTTTGTAATATGTGGGGTACATGGTAGAAAGAGACTCTAAGCCGTTGGTTTCCGAGGATGCGTATCATCAGGCTTCAACGTTTACGTTGGACATTCTGGAAGTCAACGAACGCGAACTTTTGCCAAATATTAGAGCTTAAAGCTATAACTTTCGAAAGGCAGACTTTCTTTTTTTATATAATGCTATTTTGCAGACAGATTGAGGATTTGTAAAAGAATTTCAGGACGCGGAGAAATTTTTTATGAGAAACTATTTCAAATGTAGAATGACATGTATGTTTCTGCGAATAGAAATTTAAGAAGAAAATGTCCACCCTTGTATTTATAGGATATTATTAAAAATATTAAGCAAGTAATTAAGGCTAAAATATGAATAAAATAAAGAATAACAAAAAATAATTTAATATGGCTGAATTTAAATGCTTAAGGTCATTAATAAAGAAAAAACCAAAATTGCTCATAAATCTTTATATTACAAATATACAGTTCTCAATTGTCAATAATTTACAGAAATTTTGGGCCTATGTCAATACCAAAAGTAAAACTTCGAGGATTCCAGGTGAGATATATTTCGGGCATATGCGGCTCGGTGAACCCCACGATATTGTTGATATTTTTGAGGATTTATTTAGTATTGTGTATACGCAAGCTAGACCTGACAAAGTCTATCAGAATACGAATAATTTTTTTAATGAACATATTTCAATTTTACAGCCAATAACTAAAACGGATATTATTGGTTCCACAAAAAACTTAGAGATAAAATGACATCAGGTCCAGATCGGGTTCCATCTTTTATCGTGAGGAATTATAAAGGTGCCTTTGTAAAACTCTTATAAAAGTATACAACCTGTGCATTAAAACATTAACGATGCCTAAATTACGGAAGCAAGCAAAAGTATGTACCGTTTTTAAAAATGGTAAACTCAATCAAATTAAGAAATATCGTTCTGTTTCCATACGTTGCACTTTTGAAAAGGTCCTTGAGTCGATTCTTTATGGGCGAATCTACCTGTTATTCCTCGCGTATATTGCTTTAGAACAACATAGTTTTGTAGATGGTTGTTCAACTGTTTTTAATATGATATTTTTAACGCAAAATTTTGGACAAACAGGAACGGGTGGATGCAGTTTATACGGATTTTGCCAAGGCCTTTGACAGCATTTTGTATATGGTTTTGTTTAATAAGCTGGGAGCGTTTGAATTGGATAAGCCGACTCTGAAAGTTATCGAAGCACACTTAACTAATGGAAAGCAATTTGTGTTCTCGGATGAATATATTGCAGCGTCGGACCTCACTCAGGGTTTAAACCTAGAGGCTTTATTGTTTTTGCTTTTTATTGATGATTTGTGTCATGTTATTAGATGTAAAAGTTGTTTTTTGCAGATAATCTTAAAGTATTCTTACCCATTAAAAAAACTTGATAATTGTACACTATTACAACAACAATTAAATATTATTCAGAGTTGGTGCGAACAAAACAAACTTAGTCTTAATATAGCTAAGTGTAAAGTAATGACTTACACTTGTAAACAGCATTCTTTTCAGTATCCTTATTTTATAGGGATATTGAACAGGGATAGTTTTAAAGAGAACTTGTTCACTGAAAGATTTAAGAGTTATATGTGATACAAAGTTAGCTTTTGTTGATCAGATTATTCATATGATCCTTGCGACAGGTCAGACGCTGGGCTTCATTGTGCGCAATAGTAAAAAAATTAATGATTAAAGAGTTCTATAGCTTCTTCTTAAGCTTGAATATATTTAGTTAATTTAAAATCCATGAGTTAAATGCTAAAAATTATGTTATAGTCTGTCTCAAAGTATATCGTTATGGCTTTTGTCGGACCATACCCCAATAAACCTTTAACGATTTTATTACCTATTGTTATTGGGTAAACCCATTTGTTTATCAAGGCAGGGGTGGGCCAGGTATTTCTTAAGTATTAACCATTAGGCATATAAATATTTTGGCTAATATTTTAGTGGCAGTGTTGAATAACCGTTTTTACTGTGCGTTTCGAAAAAGTTGTTTTACGAGAATATAACTATGTTGCGTCAAAATCATTTGTCATTAGATGCATGGTGCTTTCGTCTGATGCAAGGTGCATTCAGACGAAAGCACCTTCCAATAAAGGAAAACGCATTACCATAATACACGCTGGTTCAGAAGACGGATTTGTCCCAAACTGCTTGCTGCTGTCTGCAAAGAATATTAGGGATTCTAGCTTGGATTATCATGAGGATACAAGTGCAGAACTTTTTAAAAACTGGTTTCAAAATTATCTTTTAAAAAATATTCCAAACAGCAGTGTTATGGTCATGGATAACGCAAGCTAACTCAGCCGTCTGCTACACAAAGCACCAGCTTCATCAAGTTCAAAAACTGAAATCCAGAAATATTTGTTAGAAAATGATATTTATTTTAAATTCAGTTACAAAAAAAACGCAACTTTTGAAAGTCCTAAATTTATATGCAATGAAAAAACAATATGTATGTGATAATTTGGCTAAACAGGCTGGGCATACTGTCTTACGGCTTCCTCTGTATCACTGTATGTTTAACCCCATAGAGCATTTGTGAAACCAACTAAAATCAAAGATAAGAGCAGAAAATGTTACACCTTCTTTAAGTCTCAGTGTTATAAATTTGATAAAAAATGTAATTACTAACATACCAGTTGAGAGCTGGAAAAAATCACTACAGCACATTATAAAAATTGAGGACTCTTATATTTCTATCCAAAACAACATAAATCCTATTGTAATTAATCTCAATAATGACTCTGATAGTGAAACAAAATTAGATTTAGATATTTAGATTAAAAATGTAATTATGTATAGATAATGCAGTTATAAATTTATTAAAACTTTGCATATATTTAATGTAATTTTAAGATTATACTCACCTAAATAAACAATAAATTATATATCTTTATATTATTAAAGTCCGTCCCTAATGTTCTGTCCTTTAATACCTACCGATCCGCAGTTTTACTGCTGTCGGCAGCTATATATGAATACATAAATGAAGGCAAGAGCTAACACGGTATACTTTGAGACAGACTATACATTTATGTGTTAAAGCACTCGAACTAATATTATGTTGAAATCGCCGGCTTATTTTTTGTGTTCCTAGTAGTAATAATACTTTTAGTGACTGTGATATTTTAAATTGTACCTAAAATAAACTAAAAAGTAAGACCAAATATAATTAGTAAGAGAGATTTTAAGCATTGTGTAAATTATACATGAGTACTTATTTGGCAATAAAGCTATTATTGTTATTATTATTAATATAATTACAAATATTCTGAGTGTAACATTTACCATAAATATAAGTGAGAAGAAATTTATTATCCCCATCATGCCAACCTTTTATTTGCTTTCTAATTATTTACAGCATCCCAACATTATGGCATATCACAAAGGCCTGCAATTTGACGTAATAGGTCTTAAAATCGGCCATTAAATCGCTGAACAAGCAAAAAAGTGCCGTAAATCGCACCTTCTCATTCTTTTCTATACAAACACGTCCATAAAGTCAACACGCAACGTTGTCATCTCGAATGACAGAAGCGTCAACAGTGTAGTAAATAGAAGAATAAAAGATGATGGAAATGATGATACTTGTAGTGACAGAAACATTCCTATTGGGATGTTTAAGATTATCAACAAACTATTTTGCTACATTATCAGTTATGTTTAGAACAATTAGTTATACTGCGTCTAAATTAATACCAGGGTGGTCTAATTGGTTCTTGGCCTCGAAAGGGACTGCTATTGGTAAGTTTTTGTTGTTGTTAGGTTGGTACATCTTTTATTACTATAAGACCAAAGGCGCAAACGATTTTAATTAAAAGGGTTAAAACAGGGAATTTTAATTGTGGATTTGTTCTATATTTTTGTGGCGGATTCAGGTATTTCAGGAGTTCAGGTACTCGTCAAAAATATTTATAAAATAGAACCGCTTTCGTCCTGGTTCCGAGGTATAGACATTGAGTGTGCTCAGCCGTTTGACCCTTATGGTGGCAATAAGATAAATATAGAAAAGATCAGAATCTTATATTTTACGTTTCGGTGGCAAGTCTACCGCCGCTGTCAAGATAAATTTAATCTATAAAAATTAAAACATTTGGGTTTAGTTTTTAAATAAAATTATTTTTTTTTTAATTTGGTTAAAAAAACATTTCTGTCAGAGTTTATAATGTAATGTCATTAATAATATATTAATCTACGAGGTAGGTTTGAAAAGTCCGTGCAAAAATAAAAACTACATACTTGTTTGGGGTAAACCTTTTTTATTTTTCTACGTAGTCTCCTTTAAGGCTTATACACTTTGTTTAACGATGTTCCAGTTTGTTGATCCCTTCCAAATAATAGGATTTTTCCAAGTCTGCAAAATATCAATCAGTGTTTGCAAACACTTCCTCTTTGAATAGAATCTTTGTCCCGCCAGCCATTTCTTCAAATTGGGGAACAAATAGTAGTCCGAGGGAGCCAAGTCTGGAGAATAGGGGGGATGTGAAACGAGTTGGAATCCTATTTCCATTAATTTTGCGACCACAACTGCTGAGGTGTGTGCTGGTGCGTTGTCGTGATGGAAAAGGACTTTCATGTGGGCCAATCGTGGGCGTTTTTCTTGCAGCTCGGTTTTTAAACGGTCCAATAAAGATAAATAATATGCATCTGTAATAGTTTTACCCTTTTCCAGATAGTCGATGAGGATTATCCCCTGCGAATCCCAAAAGACAGTCGCCATAACCTTTCCGGCCGAAGGAACGGTCTTCGCCTTTTGGTGCAGATTCCCCCTTGGTAACCCATTGCTTAGATTGTTGTTTGGTCTCAGAAGTATAGAAATGAATCCATGTTTCATCCACAGTGACGAAACGATGCATAAAGTCCTCCGGATTCTTCTGGAACAGCTGCAAACCATCCTTGCAACACTTTCACGATTCCGTTTTTGGTCAAGCGTGAGCAATCGTGGCACCCATCTTGCGGATAGCTTTCTCATGTCCAAATGTTTATGTAAAATATTATGTACCCATTCAGTCGAGATGCCCACAGCGCTAGCAATCTCACGTACCTTAACTCTTTTGTCATCCATCACCATATCATGGATTTGATCAATGATTTCTGGAGTCGTGACCTCCACAGGCCGTATAGAACGTTCAGCGTCACTTGTGCTCATATGGCCAGTCCGAAAATTTTGAAACCACTTGTAAACTGTTCTAATCAAAGATGCAGAGTCACCATAATGTTTATCAATCTTCTCTTTAGTCTGCTAAGGCGTTTTACCTTTCATAAAGTAATGTTTAATCACCACACGAAATTCTTTTTCGTCCATTTCTTGAAAATCACTCGACTTCCTTGATTCACACGAATGCCAAACACAAAGAAATAGACCAATATGGCTGACACTTGGTGTGCGTTGATTCAACAGATGCTACTAACTAAACATGACCTCGATACGCGCCGGTGGTGTCATCTCTCAGACTTTGCACGGACTTTTCAAACCATCCTCGTATTATGACTGGTTTCATTATTATTTTTAAAAATAAGAAATATATTATATGCTTTTACGTTTTCCTAAAATTATCTTAACAACAAGCAAACGTAACCATGTATTATTTAAATAAACTGATATTGAGGCCACACAATTACCTTTTTTTAATAGTTTATAAGCTTTTTTTGAACAGGTTTTTATTGATAAAATACTAGAAGCGATTCAGTTTTTATCAAGTGGGGATATTTAAATAACATCCATTTTTTATTAAAAAAAAAATAAATAAATATCGAGCAGTTAAAAGTTTTCTTTTTGTAAGGGACGGATTAACACCGAAAGAAATTCATGCAAGGTTCCTAAAGTCTCGGAAGAGTCTTCCAATTTATTTTAAATTATTAAGAAATGTTTCAACGTGGTTGAACCGGCATCGAAAAAAATCGACGTAAAGAACAGCCCTAATACACCTGTAGAAATTATTTAGAAAATGTACATAATATGGCATTCCTATAAAAAAATTTGAGTAGTGTTTGGTACGTGTTAAAAAAATGTGACTGATTTTTAGATTTTATATTAAATATTGTTGTGGCAGATTCATAAATTAAAAAAGTCGGTTTAGGTATTCGTCAGTTGGGACCGCTTTGATCCTAGTCCCAGGGTATAGATTCTGTGCATACACAGAGTCGGTCGATTGATCCTCACAAATTTGCAGAAGGCGTGAAACCATCTCAGAAAAAGCCAAAACCCTTTAATAACCAAACAAAAATTATCTACGATTTGATGGCAAGTTTATCACCGTTTTTCAAATAAAATTATTAAAAAAAAACACTTAAACTTAATATCTATTAATTACAATTCAAAATATTTGAATTATGTTATACACATTTAGAATATTCCAAGAGTTTTTTTAAAATTTATGACGTAAAATTATTAATATGGTGTAACAGGTACATATATTATTAATATTAAAAATAGTAAGTGTGGTAGTAAGGTAAGTGAATTGATTTCAAGTTTTCCCAAAATTAACTCAGCATTAAGCACAGGTTACCAAGTTTTATTCATATTAACCATGATGGAAATCATATAGTTATCTTTATTTTATAATATAAATGCACTATCTTCTATTTGTTGTTTGTTCACGGTCAGTAATTAGACGGGTGACTACCAGTAAATATGTCGCTGTTGAACATCCATGGTAAACTGTAGATCTCGTTTAGAAGCAGTAGTTATTTGTATAACGACCATGGTGGCAGTACTGCGTTGCCAAAAAACCCTGAAAAAGCAAGATCTCCATGTTTTGGTACATCGGAGGTACCTAGTACTTAATTTTTATAGATGCCTTCGTGACAGAGCTGTCGATAATTAAATTAAAATAATTAAAAAATCGTATTCAATTACTTCTCAGTAATTGGATTACTTTAATTCAATTACTTTTCGAAAAAGGTAATTGTATTTGGATTATCAATTAATAGGATAATGTAATCGTAATTGGTAATTGATTTTTACAAATCCCAAGTAATTCAATTACTTAGAAATTAATTCAATTACCTAATAAATGATTGGATTACTACCAAAAATTCAATTATCTTGCTTTATGGAAAAACTGCCGGAATTTTGGCCAGCCAGAAAGAGCATCTTGAAACACGGCGGGCCGCTTTGAATTCGGCAAACGCCGCCTTCGCGCCGATTTCATATTTTTGATTGATACTTACCGCCACCGTTTTTATACTTTTTTTTGTAAAAAAATGTTAATGTTGGGGTCTATTTGGGGCAGGATAAAAAGAAATTTTTTTTTAGAGTTATATAATATTGAACTTGTCAAGAAAGCACTTTGAGTAGTGTGACGTGCGTGTTTGATGCATATTAGTATAAATATTTTATTTGGTTAGTATATCGTGTTTTATATATGTGGTAATTTAAATAAAGTAATTGCTAAAATATTCAATTACTTTTAATTTTAATTAATAATTAAATTACTTTTAACAAACATGCTAGTAATTGGTAATTGTAATTGAATTACCTTTTAAGTAAGTAATTACGACAGCTCTGCTTCGTGACTATTATTAAGATAAAAAAATACTAAATGCATTTTCTACTCTCTCTACATTATCTTTATAATTTTTTTTAACTGATACAAAAGTTTAGAAAGGTAGAGAGACAATTTAGTTTTTTACATGGACAGAAAGACATCGCGATTCTAAAAGGTTTAACAATAAAGAATGAAATTAACTTATTTTATTATAATTGTTTTTTTTTAGTTGGTTTACTTTAATCAGTATAAATATGTAATATATATATATATATATATATATATATATTATATATATATATATATATATATATATATATATATATAATATATATATATATATATATATATATATATATATATATAAATATTCTATAGAATTTAAATAAGGGTATTAGGATTTATTGCAATTGCAGGCTATCACGGATTATTATTGGAGATAGAGACTTGTGATTCTCGCGAAGTGTCGCTACTTTTTGACGATACTAAAAGATTAATTTGCAGAAACATCTGAGGTAAGGGGATATTTTTGCACATATTACTTTCTCAACTTCTTGTGGTTGCCTTTTTTTAGGGTATCTAATGAAAAAATAGGTCATAATAAATCATCAAGTAAATAAGAAAAAGATAAAAAGTCTTTTTTTATTGGTACTTTATTTTGCCTTATTAAAGTACTCCTGGGCGTGTTTAAATCCAAATTTTAAATACGCGCGTGTTTTAAAGGTTTCCATGGTACATCAATCAACAACACGAGAAATGTAAAGTTTTAGATGACATTGCCAACCTCTAACATCGAATTCTGGCACGTCCAGCGTTTAAAAAAAAATATTGATCTAACATAAGTAACGTCAGATAAAATATAAAATATAAGTAATATAATTTATTACCAATAAAAAAATAGCGCAAAGTATTTGTAGATAACTGGTCTTTAAAACACTTGTTCTATTTCAAGAACTCCGGCTACGCCGTCGTGCTCGAAAAATCGCGCGTGTTTTAAAGACCTTAATATCCACTTATACTTTAATATACTATTCTAAATACATGTCTGATCACGTTTTCGCTATTTGTGAAATTGGCATTTAGCGCCATATTTTTATATAAAATTAAAAAATGACCAATAAAACATTACAACTCAATAATAAAAAAGGTTAATAATTTCAAATAGTTGTGCCAAAACTCAGTATGAACAGAGCCAAAGTCAAATAGGGTAAAATCTGCTTTTAATTCTTCGTATAAATTCCGTTGTTTTAAGTATAAAAATTGTATGTTTACGTAAAAAAATACTAGGACATAAGCTGAGTAAGCGAGAAGGCCGTAAGATATTTAAATAATTTTTGAGTGGAATTTAAAATAATGATTTTTAAAATGCATTCCGGTTCCGATTTTAAATGTATAAAGATATATGCCAAGTGCCAATTTAATGCATAAATAAAGCATTACTCAAAGAAAATTACAAGTGAAAACACAAAGCACGTTTACCAGCGATATCTTAATGCGATCAAGAAAGTGACGAAAATAACGTAAATCAAGTATTACGGGGCCGTTCTTTGAAAAAGTGGACCACACCAAGCGTGCACTGTCCCCTGCTATCCGCATACAAAAGAAAGAAAGAGATACGTAATAGCTTGAACCGATTGAACCAGTGAAATGGGTAAATGGAACATCCTTAAGGTGTAAATATCTTTATTTTGCTTTTTGCTTTAGCAACTGCCTACACCAAACCGTTTAGTATCTTTACATCGCAAATTTACTTCGAATTAATCAAGTCAGCCAAGCATTAAACAACTGAATCGTGCCTATGGAATTAGATGTTAACAGCTAAATACATACATAGAATAAAAAATGTTGTTCGCTTGTTTTAGTTGAATACAGAAATCGAAAAATGTTTTTTTAGTAAATACAGTAAAGCTCAATATATATTTTCCAATTGTAATTTAACCAGTGTAAATTGCAATTAACAAACAAACAGGATCATCCAATGAGTACTGAAAAGGCTCCTTATCAACCTGTTTACAATCCTATTAATTATTTGCGAAATATGGCAACCTTGTGGAAAACTTTATATTTTGCTTTAATATAACTTCTTACCAAAAAGTTTCTGTTTGACCATCGATCAGTAAACTGACGCGATAACAAGCTACATAACTTGTTGGGAAGGGCGGAGCATTATCAACTGATTTTAATCCTCGGGGATCAAGGAGAGACTGACGCCACTTTATGGGGTCCTATTTCTAGGACCAGGCGCTGTGAAACCAAAGACATCTATATGCTGTGGTTCTTCCGTTTTCGTGTTATGCATGCAGGTGTTTTCCAATGCCGGAAAATGGATGCGCGCGCAGCGGGAAGCGAAAGAACAAATTGGAACCGGTTATGCGCTTTACCAGTAGCAGATCTTGACTTGACCGCCATTAATTTGTGCCTGGCATCGATTTAAAATACATTTTAAAATTTTTGGGTTTTTTGGAGGCTTCGAGCCTAAGATCCAGCGACGCCTTATGGGCCCTAGTGATAGGTAGTTTCCCTAAAAACGCTCCAGCATGCGCCTGACTACATACTCAGATGATAAGATTAGAATAGAGAAACAATAATCTCCGTAAGCATCCCCAGGCCCAAATATTGAAGATTTTTTGGCTTTTCCCGAATTTAGTATATACAGTGTGTCCCAAATTGGTGGGGAATGTATGGGGATCTTGGAAACCACGATAGATAGAAAATCGGTTAAATGGGAAAAGTTTTGGACAATTATGTTAGTAAGCTAATCTCGTTTACTACATGGATTTATCTATTTAGGTTTTTGAGAAATTTTGAAAAAACCTGAAACATGCATTTTCGAAAATCGGCCATATTTTTTTTATAAGTGAAAATTTTTCATATCTGTAAAAACTTCTTCAAAGCAACTTTTTTTGTAGAATATGACCGAGTAGTCAATTTTTATTTTCTACGTTTCGGGTTTTTAGAATCATCATCAACTTTATTTTTTCATATGGGCGCCATATTGGATTTTTACGCAGCCAAATAGAGCTTTTTATTCTGATTTCAACAATGTATGACATGTTATAATTTAAAAGTTTATAACCTTAGTTATTATATAAACAATAAAATATTAGTAAGTGGCAAAATAGATATGCTGAACAGATATTTTACAGAAATGGGTTGGCGAACATAGCTATAACGTTAATACCGTGTTACAACAAAACTAAACAAGTTAATTGAAACAAGTGAAAACAAAAACAATGAGAAGTGGCTAAACTAATATTCCTACTAAAATGAAGATGTATAATAACGACCTAAAATTCAAAATGTTGTCCATATTTCTCAACATATTAACGATATTTTTTTAAATAGAAGGTATGTGGAATTCTCTGTCAACATCCCTTGCTGAAGATGTTGGATTTTCTTTAAAATGTTGGTTAACTGCAGCATCTCGTTGTCGATTTTCTTCAACGTACTTCTTAGGTCGTGTTTTTTAAAAACTTCCAAATTTAAGAAAATTTGTAACCAGTTTTAGAAAGTATGTTAGTTTAGGATGCTGCCTTTCAGGAAAATTGTCGAAATACGTTTGCACAGCTATATTAACATTTCTATTGCTTTGGAAATAACGTTGCAAAATATCGAGTTTTTCTTTAAATAATTAACCATTTTACAAAGTTGAAACAATTTTAATAACGTACCCGAGCTAACTTGATAATGACGCTAGATGACATTCGCCGGAATCAAGGCCAACTGAGAAAATATTTGTTTTTTGAAGTGGATGAGGTTATAAACTCCTAAACTATAAGATATTATACATTGTTAAAATAAGAATAAAAAGCACGAAACACACGAAAAAATCAAATATGGCGCCCATATGAAAAAGTAAAGTTGATGATTATTCATCATTTCATTTTATATGGGCGCCATTACATTTTGTTGTAACACGGTATTAACGTTATAGCTATGTTCGCGAACCCATTTCTGTAAAATATCTGTTCAGCTTATCTATTTTACAAATTACTAATATTTTATTGTTTACAAAAAATGACGTTCGCCGGAATCAAGGCCAACTGAGAAAATATTTGTTTTTTGAAATAAATGAGGTTATAAACTCTTAAACTATTACATGTTATACATTGTTGAAATCAGAATAAAAAGTACTGTTTGGCTGCGTAAAAATCCAATATGGCGCCCATATGAAAAAATAAAGTTGATGATGATTCTAAAAACCCGAAACGTAGAAAATAAAAATTGACTATCGTTCTTATTTTACAAAAAGTTGCTTTAAAAGTTATTACAGGATTTGAAAAATTTTCACATTTAAAAATATGGCCGATTTTCGAAAATGCATGTTTTAGGTTTTTCCAAAATTTCTCAAAACCAAATAGATAAAACCATGTAGTAAACGATTAGTTTACTAACATAATTGTCCAAAACTTTTCCCATTTAACCGACTTTCTATCTATCGTGGTTTCCAAGATCCCCATACATTCCCCACCAATTTGGGACACACTGTATATTTTTTTATTCATAACTTAAAAATTGACGTGTCAATAACTTTAAGTATTAAATCTATTTAAAAAAAAACAACCATTTTTGCGTATTAAATAAACAAGCCAAAGTAGAAATTCGGTCGTTAACGTATTGAATTTGGGCTGCAAACAACTGTTACGTTTATTTATGCGTTTGCCCTGAAATGATACCCCTGCCATATGTTGTTTTTATTGTGTGGTTTAAATAATATCATGTCAACACCAAGAAAACCCGGGACGATGTTTAATTGATGATATGAGGCCGTACCGTTTATTTTAAATAAAAAATAAATTAACTTTGAAAATTAGTCATACTTAAATTAATGGAAAAAAAGTTTTTTACTTATATTTAATTTAGAAATAAATTTAACAAAAAAGTATCGTTACTTAATCAATTATTTCCCCAATTTTTATGAAGGCCATTAAAAATATAGACAAAATCCTACAACTTGTAATATACTATTTACCTTAAATTAACCTATGTATAAGTTAAATATGTATACAGTGTGTCCAAAATTGGTGGGGAATGTATGGGGATCTTGGAAACCACGATAGATAGAAAATCGGTTAAATGAGGAAAGTTTTGGACAATTACGTTAGTAAGCTAATCCCGTTTACTACATGGTTCTATCTATTCAGGTTTTTGAGAAATTTTGAAAAACCTGAAACATGCATTTTCGAAAATCGGCCATATTTTTTTTATAAGTGAAAATTTTTCAAATCTGTAAAACTTCTTTTAAGCAACTTTTTTTTAGAATATGACCAAGTAGTCAATTTTTATTTTCTACGTTTCGGCTTTTTAGAATCATCATCAACTTTATTTTTTCATATGGACGCCATATTGGATTTTTACGCAGCCAAATAGTGCTTTTATTCTGATTTCAACAATGTTAACATGTTATAGTTTAAGAGCTATAACCTCATTTATTTCAAAAAACAAATATTTTCTCAGTTGGGCTTGATTCCGGCGAACGTCATTTTTTTTTGTAAACAATAAAATATTAGTAATTGGCAAAATAGATAAGCTGAAGGGATATTTTACAGAAATGGGAACATAGCTATAACGTTAATACCGTGTTACACCAAATAATGGTGCCATATGAAAAAATAAAGTTGATGAATCATCATCAACTTTACTTTTTCATATGGGCGCCATATTGATTTGTGGCAGCCAAATAGTGCTTTTTATTCTTAACATCTTATAGTTTAGGAGTTTATAACCTCATCCTCTTCAAAAAACAAATATTTTCTCAGTTCGCCTTGATTCCGGCGAATGTCATCTAGCGTCATTATCAAGTTAGCTCGGGTACGTTATAAAATTTTTTTTAACTTTGTAAAATGAATAATTATTTAAAGAAAAACTTGATATTTTGCAACGTTATTTCCAAAGCAAAAGAAATGTTAATAAAGCTGCGCAAACGTATTTCGACAATTTCCCTGAAAGGCAACATCCTAAACTAACATACTTTCAAAAACCGGTTACAAATTTGCTTAAATTCGGAAGTTTTAAAAAACCACTACCTAAGAAGTACGTTGAAGAAAATCGACAACGAGATGCTACAGTTAACTAACAATTTAAAGAAAATCCAACATCTACAGCCAGGGATGTTGGATAGAGAATTCCACTCACCTAAGTTAACCATTCATAGGGTAGTTAGGACTATTTAAAAAAATATCGTTAATATGTTAAGAAATATGGACAACATTTTGAATTTAGGTTGTTATTTTACATCTTTATTTTAGTGGGAATATTAGTTTAGCCACTTTTTTGTTTTCACTTGTTTCAATTAACTTGTTAGGTGTAGTTTTGTTATAACACGGTATTAACGTTATAGCTATGTTCGCGAAACCCATTTCTGTAAAATATGTGTTTAGCTTATCTATTTTGCTAATTACTAATATTTTATTGTTTACAAAAAAAATTACGTTCGCCGGAATCAAGGCCAACTGAGAAAATATTTGTTTTTTAAAATAAATGAGGTTATAAACTCTTAAATTATAACATATTATACATTGTTGAAATCAGAATAAAAAGCACTATTTGGCTGCGTAAAAATCCAATATGGCGTCCATATGAAAAAATAAAGTTGATGATGATTTTAAAAAGCCAAAACGTAGAAAATAAAAATTGACTACTTGGTCATATTCTACAAAAAAGTTGCTTTGAAGAAGTTTTTACAGATTTAAAAAATTTTCACTTATAAAAAAAATATGGCCGATTTTCGAAAATGCATGTTTCAGGTTTTTTCAAAATTTCTCAAAAACCTGAATAGATTGAACCATGTAGTAAACGGGATTAGCTTACTAACATAATTGTCCAAAACTTTCCCCATTTAACCGATTTTCTATCTGTCGTGGTTTCCAAGATCCCCATACATTCCTCACCAATTTGGGACACACTGTATAGAATGATAAGGAAGCTGTCATTGCAGCTTAAAGTGGAAACTACACTACTGGAAGTATGACGACATCCAAAAACCATAATAAAAATTGTCATAGGTAATACCAAGAGTGCTCAGGTTTGTTCGGATATTGTTATTTACAATTCTTTATTCCTTTGACAATTTAATTACATTGTATGGAATCAGCCATAAAAAATAATATACGAATATATATGATACATTATAACATATGCATATGTCATAGTCAAAGGTCGATATGTGGTCTCTTCGCGGAATGACTGGTTTATCCTAGGTTTTGACCAAAGCCTTTGGGCTAACCCCGAAATAAATTCCAATTTCGGCCTTTGACTAAAGTACTTTTAGTCAAACCTTGAAGTTCCTAACTTTTCAGTCAAACGTCAAAAGTAAAACAATCTGTTTCGGGCTTTGCCTAGTCGATTCTAAAAGCGACTGGCAGACTCGGTCAAACGTGGACTGTACTTATAACACGTTTAAATAAGTTTAAACTTGCGGTTAGTTGTGGTTAGTTTTGGTTTAAATGTAGATCTGACGTATTGTGCAATTCTAAATGTCATAATGCCTCACTATGTTTGAATAAAGACTTTTTTTTAATTTTAACTATGACAATATAACAAGAATAAACATTAAAATAATAAAAAAAGTTTTATTACATCTAATTAAACAAACTGAGACTTTCTAATACCTAATTCAAGTTTGACTGTTCAAACCCCGATTTCATTAAATTGAGTTTTGACGTTTGCCTGACCAAATTAATTTCTCCTAAGTTTGACGAAAATTCTTTAGTCAGAGGCCGAAAAACTTCATTTGTTTGGGCTTTGACTAAGACTTCAAGTCAGACCTGAGGATTGACTAGTCAAACCTAGGAACGCCGGAGCTTCGAGGGTTGACTATAACACATACACAAACGGGGTGAGTAAACTTATCATTTTACATAATAAAAAGAAAGAGAAAAGTCTTATCTTCTATACCTATAATATTAAACATCTAACATACTGTATCATCCGCCTATAAAGTGGCTTTCGCAGATACCTAGATAGGACTCCAGGTCGTTCACATAGAGTAGAAAGAGCACAGGGCTAATATAGAGCCCTGTGACGCCCCAATGTTAACGCCAACACTCTCGGAGAATACTCCTCCGAACTCCACAATCTGTTTTCGGTTCTTTGAAAATAAGCGAAACCAGTCGTTAGGTGTTTCTCTGATGCCATACAAATTCAGCTTGTACATTAAGCGGTCATGTATAGTCTGTCTCAAAGTATATCGTTATGGCTTTTGATGGAACATACCCCAATAAACCTTTAACGATTTTATTACCTATTGTTATTGGGTAAACCCATTTGTTCATAAGGACAGGGGTGGACCAGGTATTTCTTGAGTATTAACCATTACGCATATAAATATTTTGGCTAATATTTTAGTGGCAATGTTGAATAACCGTTTTTACTGTGCGTTTTAAAAAAGTTGTTTTACGAGAATATAACTATGTCGCGTCGAAATCATTTGTCATTAGATGCAAAACAGGTTGTGAAAAATGTGTATGAAACTTTAATCAGTAGAGGTCTAATTAAACAGAAAGCTTTAAAAGAAACCTGTCTACTTACAAAAACTCCAATATCATTGATAAGGTATATTATTATTAGTAAAGAATTAAACAAAAGAAAAAAACGTAGTGATTTTCAATCCCACCGTATAGACAATAGTGATCAGAACCTAATAAGAAGGAAAATATATTGTCTTTATGAAAGCGGAGTTATTCCTACCTTGGATAACCTGAAAAAGAAGCTAGACGAAGACGAAACCAATATAAATATTAGCCGTGCCACCCTCCATACAGTTGTTTGTAAAATGGGATTTAAATACGAAAAAATAGACAAAAGACAAGTAGTAATGGAATCGCACAGATTACTCACTTGGAGATTTAATTACCTTCAAGAAATTAAAAGATATAGGTTAGAAAACAGAACCATAATTTACCTTGATGAAACATGGTTCGATACACAGGACACATTATCCAAAGGATGGGTTGATTCCAATCAAAACTGTCAGACGAAAGCACCTTCAAATAAACGAAAACGCATTATCATAATACACGCTGGTTCAGAAGACGGGTTTGTCCCAAACTGCTTGCTGTTGTCTGCAAAGAATATTAAGGATTCTAGCTTGGATTATCATGAGGATACAAGTGCAGAACTTTTGAAAACTGGTTTCAAAATTATCTTTTAAAAAATATTCCAAACAGCAGTGTTATTGTCATGGATAACGCAAGCTACCAAAGCCGTCTGCTACCCAAAGCACCAGCTTCATCAAGTTCAAAAACTGAAATCCAGGAATATTTGTTAGAAAGTGATATTCATTTTGAATTCAGTTACAAAAAACGCATCTTTTGGAAGTCCTAAATTCATATGTAATTAAGAAACAATATGTATGTGATAATTTGGCTGAACAGGCTTGGCATACTGTCTTACAGCTTCCTACGTATCACTGTATGTTTAACCCCATAGAGCATTTGTGGAACCAAGTAAAATCAAAGATCAGAGCAGAAAATGTTACACCTACTTTAAGTCCCAGTGTTATAAATTTGATAAAAAATGTAATTACTAACATACCAGTTGAGAGCTGGAAAAATTCACTACAGCACATTATAAAATTGAGGGCTCTTACATTTCTATCCAAAACAACATAAATCCTATTGTAATTAATCTCAATGATGACTCTGAATAGTAAAAAAAATTAGATTTAGATATTTAGATTAAAATTAAATGTATAGATAATGCAGTTATAAATTTATTAAAACTTTGCATATATTTAATTTCTTAATGTAATTTTAAGATTATACTTACCTAAATAAACAATAAATTATAAATCTTTATATTATTAAAGTCCGTTCCTAATATTCAGTCCTTTAATACCTACCGATCCGCAGTTTTATTGCTGTCAGCAGGTATAATCCATAAATGAAGGCAAGAGCTAACACGGTATACTTTGAGATAGACTATACAACGCAAACAAATGCTCTGTTGAGGCCACAGAAGACCCACACTTTAGTAAATCCCGGTGGTACTACCACTGGACTATAATTTTGTGTTTTGTTTTGTTAGATTTTTGTATATTGTTCTCACTTTGTCTGAATAGTATATCTTATACTATCCAGACCAGCAGATTCCCCTATTTTCATTTTAAATCTGAATATTTGACAAATATCCTCTTTCGTCATTGGATTAGGATCAAGAATAGAATGCTATTCTGTCGATAATTATCAATATTTTAATATATGTTATCCGGTTTTATATTTTTAATCACCTCCAAAAAGCTTTTTTAAAAAAATCAGCAAAATATTTTGCAATCTCTTTAAAATCCTGATAGTTTTGTCATCCGTTTAGATACAGTCTTTAAATTCTTTAGAGTTTTTATTAGTATTTTTAATTAAAATTATGTAATTTCTTTGCTTAGTGCAAATTTTTTAAGTCTGAACTAGACTTCCACTAACCACTTCTGCGGACACCCAGGATTTTATGACGCGCCGCTGCTGTCTTTTTAACGGAAAATGGACATATAATAAAACAGGAAAACTTCATAGAGTCGTTCGAATGGAATGCATCAATAATACTATCAAACGACAAAAAAATCCCAGTCCCATGTCTATGATCTTATATTATGTTTTTCATTACGTTGCATTTGACATCGGATACATTGGTAAATGCAAGATGCAGAACACTATTTTCTGGATTAGGTCCATTTATAATATTATTTAAATTCTACAATGCAAGCATATGAATCATTGATAATTAATTGTAGTTATGCGTGTTTAATATTGGGTCAACATTGTAACCCCTGTTAAAAAATAGTTTAATACTTTTTTAACAGACTAACTTGGACAGAAACACGACAAAATTGCCGGATTCAATTCAAAACGAGAAAAATTTGTTTTACTATTTTGTGCTATTCCTTTAATAACACTAAATTCAAAATAAATATTAAGACTAATTTTAACTAAAATTACTTTATATTTATGGATAAAGTATAGTATCTACTTGGATGATTTGTGAATTTCACTTGCATGAATAAAAGCCGTCTTATATGCTTGTTGAATAATATAGAATAGAATAGAATAAAATAGAAACCTGCTTCATTTTATAGTACAAGAAATGAGGCGTTTTGGAATTTTTTCGTTCTGCATGAATTTACCTGAAATTTTCACAGAATATAAGGAATAGCCCAATGATTAAAGTTTTTACTATGCCGAGGGGCGCTTTTAGCCTGGGGGTGGGTGCCACCCCATCTTGGGGATGTAATTTTTTATTGCATTTTAACTACAGGAATCGATGAAGAAATAAATTCTAAGTAAAAAATGTTCCATACGTTTTTTTCGTAAAACTAATATTTTTCGAGTTAATCGCGATTGAAAGTAAAGACGAAAAAATTGACGTTTTTAATGGGTTTTTCGCGAATAACTCTAAAAATATGCAATTGTGGCTTATAAAAAAAAAAAACCAAGCTGCGGCTTGTTAATGGTTAGATTTTGTTTGTCACTTGCTAAATCTAAAAGATTCAAAGTCAAATAGCGGAAAAACTTTGCATTTTTCAACATATAAGTTCTTTTTTAAAGTATATAATTAGACCTTTCCTTTAAAAAGCAAAAGAGTTTCTAGCATAAAAATTAAGCGAGTTATGATAAAAAGAAGGTCGGATTCTGTTTTTTTTTACGAAAAAAATCACAATTAGGGCCCCTCCTAATTAAAATTGATCTTTTCCTTCTGCAATTCTTTTTATATATGTCTTGAATTTTAACCAATTTAAAACGCTAAATTTTAGAAAAATTGGAGCTTAAAGTGAAAAACGATTTTCCGCAATTTTGTAAAAAGCCCTTTTCTTCAAAATAACTCCAGCAATACTGGAGATGCGAAAAAAATGCTAAGGTACCGAACTGTGGCTTTTTTAATTTAATTTACATAGCCTTGTAGCTCTTGAAAAACCCTACAAAATCATTTTTGAAAAAAATTTCCATCATTAAAACTGAAGGAGCTATGTTTAAAAAAACAATCTTTTTTCGAAAAATTCGAATAGCCCACTTCGGAGCATAATACTCTATATAACCGGTATACTTTATACTTTTACCGGTATAATTTTTGTATATTATTTTTTTTCTATTTATATCTATTATATTAGTTTATAAGAATTGCAATGTTGTAAGGAGTGGTTTTTAGGGATTGAAAATTTGCCAAATTATGAAATTGGTAATATTTCAAGCAGTAATATTTTAATTAATAAATCTGTCAAGCCGTTAATTTTTTTGGGATTAATCTTTTTTTTTATTGGGCTATAATAGGGGTCGATTTACGAGGGTCGAAAAGTTGCAAAAGGATATTAGTACATATTTTAAGCAACAGCATTCTAAAATTAAATGACTATGATAAATTAATCATTTTTTGAGGTAATATTTTTTTTACTTTAAGCTCTAGCAAGGGTTAATTTTTAAGGGTTGAAATATTCTAAAATTATAGTTCAAACAAGGAAGTTTAAAGGTGTATGGAAGCCCAATACTGTAGAACAAAATTGTCCAGGCCTGCAGGGCAGCGGGAATAGCGGGGTTGGCCCCGCGGAATTTGCGCAATAAATAGTAGGTCAGAGCCGGACTTCTATAATTCTTTGTTACTATCTATAAAGTTGACATCATCAAATGTCAAATTCAAGCATTCACTGCTTTTTTTATTTATTGCACAAAATTGTTGGTTATTAAACGATACTACCATAGAATATTTAAAATTATTGTGTAATATTGGATTTTATATCATCTGATATAATATGGAAAGAAGCCTTCTATTTAAATGGTCGATATTTTTGTGAGTTTTGTATTTCTACCAAAAATCTTTGTGAATAAATAAAAACACGATTTTTTAAAATAAATTTCAAATATTGTATGATAGTTTCATGTACTTATCACCAATTTTGTGATAAAAGAAGGGCAAGATAGTGTAAATGAGTTTAATCTAATCCTAAGATTCTGGTTGTACATTAAAAGTGAAAATTTTTATAACTGCTTTTTAGGCATATGCTTTTCACTAATAACAAACATTCATAAGACAGAATAACACTGGTTAAAAATGTTTAGTAATCTTTGGTACGTTACCTAGGTATCCATTAAGTATTAGACATGTGTCTACAGTATGTCGAGCTTAAAAAGTTAATAATGTAAGTTTAAGAAACCAAAAATGTATTTTTTTTTAAACAAATACAGAAAAAGCAAAAAGGAACTTTAACATAAAAATGTACTTTCTTTCATTCAATTAGAGGGACCTGTATATATTAAAATTTGCCTGGTTTGCCCAGTAATTAATAATTTTGATCCTTTAAAAGAATATACTAAATTATTAAATGAAATAAAAGTACCTAAATGTAATCCTTATTTCTTTTTAATAATCCACAGAAATACACAAACATTGTGAAAATCATCTAAAATATAGTTAAGGTTGCCTTACTTTTCTCTCTGCTATTTCCTATCAAATTTTCATTATTCTATTATTCATAATTGATATATTATTATTTTTTCGGTTACCTAACGTTACGTCTCATAAGAAGCACGTAATTTAAATATAAGAAATACATACCTAAAGAAAAAAATACCGGGTATGTTACCCTTGGATTTGCAAGACAAAACCCTACAACCTCTAATCATTTTGTTACGATATTTTAAGTAACAAACAATAAACACAAAATTATAGTCACAATTTAATAAACACTAATCACTAAAATAGGAAGGTTTTTATCAATCCAAAAAACTTCTGCAACCACAAAATATAGGTACTCACACAAAGCAAAACAATCGAAACTAATACGGCACAAAGGGCACAAACCACAACGAAAATGACGAATGAAGAGACGACGACGGTTGACGGACAGCGCGGATATAGTTTCATACGAGCCGCGCGCGCCCTTGCACCAAAAACCTTAGACAACCTAAGACTAAAAACGGTACTATGGCTCTCATAAAAGTATAATGTGTTGCCTAACTACACACTGATTTATCAGTGTGTAAGTAGGGAACACCTTAAATTATTTCGTGGAATTTTGTTATTGCGCAGAATCGGCGGGGCCAACTCTGACAGTTATTTTCATACTGGGCTGGACATTTTTTGATCGAATGGGTTATAGCACTGGGCTTCCATGCACATTTAAACTTCCTTGAGTTCAAAGCAGAAACAATCATTATTTAACTAATCCAAATCATCTTAAGGTTTAAATATTATTTTATAAATTTTAACAATTTGGAGTAGTTTTCACCATTAAAAAACAAACAGCGCACATCATAATGAAATTAAATTTAAAGTAGAGGGTTAGAAGCTCCTAATTCCAAATTTTTATGCAAATCGATGCAGGACAAAAAATTGCGAGGTTTTGCCATTTTTTAGCTTCATTTCCGGGACTATAAGTATGTATAATCAAATCATTTTAATTTGTTAAAAACATTTTTTTGTAAATCTTATAAAGCTTGATTATTTAAGGGTTGAGCTATTGTAGTTAAATATTTGTTATACCGTAAACAATGAAAATAATTTTGAATAGTAAGCGTCATTAAATAATTTTAAGATGAAAAAATATTTCCTTTTGTAATTTCGTTATTAACGGTAATTTTTAAGGGTTGAAACTTACAAATATAATGTAAGATATAATTCACAACATAAAAATATATTTATTATACATATTAAGCTATGATTTTAATTTACATAATGTCTATGTTTTTTAAATTTTTTACCGTGGGGCGGTTTTTACCCCCTAAAAATAAAAAGTACACTTTAAGCATATATAAACTTTGATCTTGAGGGTGAAAGCAAATTAATTCCAAATTTTTATAAAAATTGAAATTGTACAAAAAAATCCGGAGGTTATACACCTTTTTTCTCCCCACACACTGCAATATCGACTGACAATACTTGTACAAATTGTACAAATAACAAGATAAAATAAAGTCTCCAAAAAAGTAAACCTATAGTCTAAGCTACTAAATAAAAATATATACATAAATATATACAAATACATATAACAATACAATATATACCAATTACAACTTTTCTGATAGTTAAATATTTAAGTAAACGTAATTATTTTTGTTGTATGGCTCCAACACCAAAAGTAGTTTTTTCAACTTTTTTCAAATAACATTTTGGTAATTACATTTTTTGTTTTATTGTCTAATTTATTATATACTTTATTACCCAAATAATATAAGCTTTTTTCGGAGAGACCTAATAGGTGGATTGGGTAATTTATATCACTTATTGGAGTATTATAAATATGACTAGTCTCTATACAAATAATATTTCTATTTTGTTAAAAAAAAACATAATTACATCAAAGATATATATAGCATAAATTGTTAGTATGCCTTTTATATACTATAATAAGTTGTTTTTTCAAATCGACTTCATTATTCTCGGCCAGGAGACTATTGAATTATTAACGATAATTTTTCATCATTTTATAAATACAAAATACCATTAGAATCATTTATCTTTACTGCGATATTCCACAAAGAAACGAATAGAACAAAGGCCGTCTTTCGCATATAATAACACGAGTCGTCACTGATTTCTTTTAATAGAAAATAAAGTTTAGAAAAAAAAACAAATCTGAGATCAGACGAGAATTAACCTGAAAATAAATTATACTAAGTAAAATAAAATCAATTAAACCTTACAAAAGTGCAATTTAGTGAAAGAGTAGCTCACAAAAGTAATGTACTATTCATCATCAATTAATTCAGTAGGTAAAATTAATTGAAAACCTTATAAGGAAAAACTATTATAACTTATCCTTTATTGTACTATTTACCTTTGTTTGCGTTTCATTAATGATTCCTTAAGGCAGACTGTGTACTTATAATTGGCGTTTCAAACCATATGGGCAAAATACAGAAGCTTTTAGAGTTTGCCATCATCCCATATTTTATTTACATAGGTCGAAAAAAATACTATATTTTTTAATTGATAAAAACCAACCAACATTTTTTAATCACAAAATATGAGTTTTAATGAATGTACTCATGTACATGGAATATAATATTAATTTACTACAATTGGAAATTAAAAGTACAACTTAAACAACCAGAAAAATTAATTCGAAAAGGTCCTGATTTTTGTCAGAAAAAATACATGATTTCAACGCAGAATAAACAGACCCCAAGGAGGTTGGCGAAAGATTCGTCAAATTTTAAAAAATATGCCAAAAGCATTGTTATTGTTATCAATATATTATAAGCAGTTGGTATTGTTATTTTGACTTTTCTGGAAGTGAAGACGCCTTGGTTATTCTGGCAGCCTTTTTTGCTGAATTTATTGCTTCATTTATCCTTTCTAATATTAAATTTGTTTTAGGTCCAAGATGTTTAAAATAATAAAATTACTTGTAAAGTTAATGTTATACACTACATTTAGTTGGGTGAAATAGTCTGGGAAATTTGTTTTTTTGAAATCCCTCATGAATATATCTAAAAATAATCGAAATAAATATGTTAGGCTTGTTGAAATACATTTCACATACAATATAAACAGCATATGTAATGCTGAATTTTTAAAATTCAACATATACCAATAAAATATGTTAAAAAAATACTTTTACGACTTTTATAACCGTTGAGAACACCCAATAACAACTAAAAAGTCAATTATGATTCTAACAGCTAAACCTAACAAAATGTGCGTCGTGCTCATCGAGCCTATCAAATTAGTTTAATGACTGTAATTTTTCAAATTATCTTTCATTATCTCCATTAGAGTAAAGACAATCCGTGCTAAATAAATGATCTAATTAATAAGAACATGATAGAGATATTTAGATTCGTTAGGTTTAGTGAGATAACTGGTCGGTGCTAATTGGTACAGCGCATGGTTAAGTTGCGATGAGTATCAGAAGTTACCGATTTAATACGGTTATAATCTTAATAAGTATTGTCCATTTTTCCTCATTTAAAAGAACTTTTTTAATTTACATAAAATAGATATAAATAATAATAAAGACATTTTTTTGTATAGTTCTTCATGTTGTCTTAAATGTCATAAATTTTAACCAATTTATTACAGAAAGAGGAATTATTGTTTTTTAAAGACTATTTTGTTTTTTGCTAATTATAGTAATAAAAAAACTTGTCCATTTTTTCCTTGATTACCCTAAAAGTTAACATATTTCTTATTCACTCGATGGTTCTCCGATCAAAATAAGTGTCTATTTTATTTTAATAAGGTAATACCCAAACTTTAAGGTTTTTAAAATAATTTAAGTTTTGTCAAAATCTAGCCTAATTTTCATGCTTCAAATACTTAAGAAGTATTAAATTTACGTAAGCGAAATTTATAGTGAAGCGTAACAATACATTTTATTTTATATTTCAATTACAATAAACTTCCCCTTTTATATAGGATGTCCAAAATTTAAAACTAATTAAAGAAGAACTTTAAGCCATATAACTTGATTAATTTAAATAGAACGCCTTTAACTTATTGGAAAATATACTTTTTAATTACCTATCAAATGATATTAGGTTATAAGCTAACTCTTCGCGTTTTTACGGAATACGCAAATAATCGTTTTTTTACCATTTGGTGCTCTAAATAAAAGTTCTAACGTATCTAGTTATCTATGGTTATGATAATGATAATGGAAAAAGCCTATCAACGATAACATAAAACAGAAGCAATATATTTATAATAGATGTTCGAAATGCGACCGTCCATTTGCATACACTAACGTATCCTCTTTTTAAAACCACTGCTAACTCTGGACAATATTTGCGGGGTTACAGTTTCAAAAGCGTCTCCTATCAATAACACCTACACTACAAGGACAAAGTGCTGCGGTGTGACGTCATCACCCGGAGGCCGACCGAACATTGATGCTGCTACTGGCATTGCATAAATATTTATATTTTAAATCAATTGATTGCAGTATTGGCGATTAACATAATGCACAAAAAATTAATAAATAAGAAAAGTAATGACAAAAACAAATAATAATAATTAAAAGAGTAGTTAACTGGAAAATATGTCTCTAGACACTATATTTTAATTATTAAGTGATGCGTATTTTTACATTCTTAGATAGAAAAATGTCATAATGTCGATAAACATCATAAGTAATAATATCATACAATTCATTATTGATTTTTTTGATAAGTATAAATTACCTAAAAAATCATTTCGAATAAGTATTGAGTTTTCGTTTATTCCCTTTACCTAATCGATCATTTTTTTTCCACAGTAATTTTTAATTAATGTGTTAGAAATACAACTCAATAAAATATCAATAATGGTTTTTACGGAGTGTGTATTGCAGCCTTCAAAATATATTAGATGTTCCTGTTTAACGAGAAATTTAAAAATTAATAAAGATAAAAATGATTTTTGGGAAAAAACATTTAGAAATTCATTTTCAAAGTCATTTAGTACCTTTTGAAATATTACATACGAAAAAACCACTATTTGGACAACTGGATCTCGAGGATAATGAAGACCACCCCGATTTAAATGATTTATCAGGTTAAAGTTGTCTTCAACAATAAGTTCTTCATTGTATATTAAAGAATTTTTGCAGTAATTACATTTTAATTTTTTAAAGCTATATGACTGCAATAACCCGCTAAATAAGTAATTACAGACATTTGGCTTTTTAAATCGTCTATATCGGTGTCTTCAATGATAATATTGCTAAATATTTCATCTATTTTATTAGAATAACCCTCAACAATGCCTTCATTATGATCAGGAAATTCGTGGGGTGATTCATAAAATTTGAAAATGTTTAAAGTTCCAAAATTGGAAGATTTTAATGTTAATATTGACTGAATTCTAAGTCTTTTTTCAGATTCATAAAGTTGCCTTATCGAGATATGATAATGCCCCCAGCCAATTGTCTGTATTTTCCAAAACGATTTTCTAAAGGATCGGTTTGAAGTTTTCCCAAAAGCACATAGTTTAAATTTAGTTCGTCAAAACAATATTTAATAACTTCGCACATTCCATAAACAGTATGAGTTAAGGCAGTGTGAGTCTGCCTTGTTAGTTTGTTAGTAAATTTTGCAGATTGCCAAGTGTCCAACCAATTAATCATATTTTTCAGAAATTCTACTTTTGGATCATTTAATTTATCTTTTAATATAGGTTCCTGAAAGGGATCACGCAAACGCTTTCCTTTTAGTGGTGTTTTTACATTTACAATACTCCACCAATTTATTATAATTTTTAAAAAATCTGCAGTATCTTGTGAATGGTTAATATCTTTTCCATAGTTTTGTAAGCCCTCAACAACAAATGGATTAAAAATTTTTAATGCTAATTTAACATTTTGTCGTTCTAAACTGGATGGGTAAAGAGCTTTTAAATTTAAGGGATAGCCGAATTTTAATAATTTACCGTGTTCTAAATCGTGCAATTTTTTTAATGAGGAAAACGATGCGCATTTCTGACCGTCGGAGCCGGTAAAAAAGTCAGGATAGGTGAATGCCTGATTCGGTTTTGAATTAAGCCAGTTGGTGTAAATACATTTTAAGAGGTGGACAGAATCAAACAAATAAAACAAAGGTCTTTCTGGATTAACAGGATGTTGATATACAATGCTGAGTTCTTTTTTTAGTGAAAAATTAGACATAGCTTTCCCATTTATTGAATTATTATCGCTAAGTACACAAAACACTTTATAACCAATATCCTCTAAACGAATTATAATAGTTTTGATAAAATTGAAAAGTAATTCGTGATTAATTTTAGATATAGGAGCGATATGAACAACTTCTTTAAAATTTGAAGAAATACTAGTAACCATAAAGGTATACGCAGATGTTGCTAACGAATCACTATTATTTATTGGAGCTCCTACCACATTACCACCTTTATAATCTAAATATGGATCAATGTGAATTTCATCCATAAGTAAACTAACATATTTGTCTTGATCTTTTAAATATTTAAAGATGTTTTGTGCATATGTTAAAAAAGCTTTTTTCTCATCGATATGAGGATCAGTTAAAAAATTATTACAGACTCCTTTAATTGTTTGGGGGTGGGGCAAAATTATAGGTCCATGATTTCGTAAATATCTATATGCATGAGGACTAATTGTATATAAAATTGAACAGAAAACCATAGTGGTAGTAGAATATCTATACCGTTCTTTTGGTAATGTTCGCAATTTTAGCTGATCAGAAATAAAGTCAATTCCTTGTGATAAATTTTCATCCCCTATTTTTAAGTTTTTGAGGATATTGGACATAAAATTTAAAACACGATTAAGCTTTGACATATTTTCTGTATTATTTGCTTGATTATCAAGATTGTGATCAAGATTATCATAATCGGGATTGGAATTATCATGTTTGATATCATCGTTACTGTCTAACGAAAGTGTAATCATCGAGTTGTCAATTGTATCGAGTAAATTTCTTATTTCGTCCAAATTACTTGACAAGAAAGGTGTTTTAGCATTATTTATTTGAATACTCAAAAATTGTCCATATAAATATGTATTTACTTCTAAATTCTTAGCAATTACAACAGCCCAAGTAATTGAAGGTCCTGGGGTATGTTCTACTTTAAATATGGTTAAGCCATTCTGATCAGTTACTGTAAACCACCCCTTACCCAAATTAAAAGCCTGAAATAATTGCTCGAGTTGCTCGAAAGTTTCATAAACCGTAAATTTTTTATGCGCTAAATATTCTTGTTTACTTTCTTCTATTGCCTGTTGAAAACGAATTTCATCCAATTCTTTAAGTTTTTCATCTTTGCTTTTTCGATGTGAAATGTTTTTCGACAAGTATTTTGGACAATTGGGAAATTTACTAGGTACGCTTGTTTGTTTTAATCGTGGCAAAGTTAAACTAACTGAAACGATCTCACCCGTTTTCGTATCCTGTTGGGAAATTTTGTAAATAAAATCGCCTTCCTCAAAATGACACTCACACACTCGGCTATTGTTATTTGAAATAAAATTTTCTCGAGGAATAGCCTTTAACCACTTTCTGCGAAGATTCTCGTCTCTGGGAAAGCGAAATACTCGCGCTTTTTTCCACTCACATAGTTTCCTTTACATCCAGGAACACAGCACTTATTAGGCATTTTAAACACTACACTGTCGTCACTTATTATAGTACAAGAAAAGCACACCTTAAATAAACAGTTCAAATTCAACGACCGATTTTATTGAGAGCGTTTATTGACCCAAAGAAAGTAAACACGAAGCAAATGCAAACGCGACGTCCATATTGAAACAGGCGATTCTCTAACAGGGTTGCCAAATAACACCTATACCAGCAACATTGGATAGTACAGCCAGTAATGTGTTCGACTGAAAGACAAAAACTTTTACTCTCAATCTGGCAATGTCGCTTTAAATACGTCAGCCGATTGCGGGATTTCGAAGGCTGGCCACCGGGCAGATGTTTTATGGGACGGGGTCGTAATAAGTTAGGTTAAAATCGCTAGGCCTCCAGAGCATGACGTCAGCATCGGTTTTAAGTTAAGCGCTTTGTCCTTGTATTGTAGGTGTTATTGCTCCTATGCGTATTTTCATATCGTATGGTGTTGTTGGAGGCGTATTGTAAATAATTCCTTTTATGTATCCTCATGAAAACAAATCTGGCGAAGTTAAGTTCGGGGATTTGGGTAATTTTTAAATCCATTTCTTCCAATCTACCTGTTCTGAAAGTTGTGGTAAGTTGTGGCTAGTGGTTGACATTTTAAAATTGGAAGTTGTGTCCATTCACGAGACCATTGTTATGTAAAGTACATTTATTACTAAATAACATTTTATTAAAAAAGTTCCTATTTTTTGCCACTTTATCTAACACCGACATGCAAAATTCAGTTAGGTTGCCAAAATCATTCCCATAAAGTTCTTGGCAAAACTGGATTTTTTAAGGATAAAACCTGTGTTTTTTGAGAATTTATAAAATACTTGCTTGACTAATGTTAGTATCTTCGAATATCTGATTTTGACAAATATTGGGATTTTCAATAGCTAAATCAACTACCGTAAAAACATTTTCTTCATTCTCTGTGACAGGTCTTCTTGTAATGGGTTTTTTATAACCGACACTTTCACCTTCTTTAAATTGATTTAATAATCTATTAAAAACGGCTAGCTTAGAATATTTTTTAGGAAACCTTTAAGCATAAGCTTGAGAAGCCAATAAACAATTTTGATGACATTCTCCAAGGAAAAAATCATATCAAAACACTCTTTTTTGGGGGAAACCTTTATTTTTACCAAAAAAAACTCAACGATATTCAAATAATAACGACCTCAACTTCTACAATTACATAAAATAATACCATTACAGCAATAACAGAGTTTGCAGACTAAATGAATTACACAGGTCAACATTTGATCTACACGGAAACGCGGTTAGTGGTTAGGTGCTACTAGGGTTTTTGAGGTCGCTGATAACGATGAGAGGATCGGTTTAACCTCCATTACGTCAGGTTTTAGTTCATTTAAAGATCAAGTGAAGAAAAAACCATCGGAAAAATCTGAAAAAATTAATGCATATATCGCTAAATACGAATCCGACCTTTGGATTCAGCGACTTTAAAAACATGTGCATATATTTTTCCAGATTTTTTCTATGTTTTTCCTCCAATTGACTTTCAAATAACCTTGAATCTGATTTTATGGAGGTTACCTCACCTCAGATTCCCATTCGCCGACCTCGAAAACATACGTACGATTTTATTTAGATTTTTCGAATCGTACTTAACATTTATATCCTAAAAAAACTTTAAAATGTCCTTGAAATGACCTCTAGGATAGATGAAAATAACCGCTGGATTCGGACTTAGCGACTTAAAAAATGTATGCATAAATTTTTCCAGATTTTCGTTTTTTTTTAAATGACCTTGACCCTGATGTGGTTAAGGGTAACCGACCCTCTTATCGTAATCAGCGACTCCAAAAACCCTAGTAGCACCTAACCACTTCCTGCGTTCCCGCGTAGGTCAAATGTTAACCTGTGTTATCTGACATTTCTTAATACCATGGGCCACTAGATACATACATGTATTGTTACACATCATTGTAAATTACGCTTACGTAAATTAAATAGTTCTTGAGTATTTGAATATACAGGGGGTTTTATTAAAAAAAACACAACTCAGATATTTTTTGATTTTTTGGGATACCCTGTATAATATGAAAATAATTTTAAAAAGTAACTCTTATAGATCCCCATTTATCCCAAAATTAAAACGTTTGGGATATATGGGGATATACACAATATCCCGTGCCGTATAGCGTGAATAACACTGTATAAATATAATTTATAACTTTTTTTTATTTATAATGTAAATTCCGTTTAAAGAAATAACCAACGTTCAATGACTTTTGTCTCTGTAACTTGCACTTTCACTTAGAATAAACACAGTAATAAAAACTGTATTTGGTTATATACAATAAAAACTAAACCAACACCAGGGTTCCAATGACTAAAAAGCTAAAAATAAAACCAAAAACACGAAAAGCGATCTGACTCACAAATTGTAAACAAAACAATAGGGAAAACGATTACGTCACAAATATCGAAATGACATATATTAATTTTGAGGAATATAAGCTTAAGTGGGATCGATCAATCCTGTAAGTTCATCACCCTTAAAGATAGATACTAGATAGCACTTACGTAAAAAAATGCTAATGGGGTTACCGTTCCAATTGACTGTTGATGTTTTCAATAAGGCAATTTTCAATTAGGCCGCAAACCTCTCTTTAAAATTGTTATTTAAAATTATTGATTTTTTTTATTACAGTTTTAAATCCTTTTTTGATTTCACACACAGACAGCTTTTCAGTTTTCCAGAAAAATGCATCTGTCATAAAAAATCCTTAGGAGATAAGTTAAGATAAGTGAAAGTTCAGATGCACATTTTTTAAAAACGATTGCTGGCAAGCAATTTAACACAGAAGATATCATTGTATTAAAAAAATTAAGAATGCGCTTGATTTGCTTGACTTAAAATATGATTTCGTACACCACATGAGGAACAGAAGCAGCAGTTGGAAGATAAAATTAAGAACGCTAGAATTGGCTGTAAATTGTTCAGCAAAGAATTTGGCTTTTTTTAGATGTAAAAAGAATTTTGTCTTCGAAAGTTAGGAGTGAAAAAGAATGAGTACAAAAGTTTAGAGTAATATTTTGGAAAATGGACCAAAATCATTTACTGTCCATGACACAATTGCTAAAACAATCTTTAGCCTCTAACAAAGTTTAGCTATATTAATTTCTTTTTTTAAAACTAGCTTTTCGATTGATACAATAAGAATTTCATAGAAACCTTTCGTAAGCTTGAATTTTTTAAATGGCTAGCTATGTTACAGGATTTAAAAAATCACAGTTTAGGATTTAAAGCTTATTTTTAATAAAGAACTTAGGTCTTTATGCCCAGCTAAATTGTTTCGGTAATTTGTTGACAAATTTTTAAAAGATCGTGAAAAGAAAAGCAGGTAGAATCTCAAGGATTAGATTATTCCAGTCAGCTGAATTGTAATGGTGCGTGGCGGCATATATTCCGTGATGGAATGTGCAGATTATAACTAGTGTCCAACCGAAGGTACATTTTTGGCTAAAGCAGAGGTTAGGCTTTTGCTAAAGGTTATTTTAATAAAATCAGATATATTGGGTGAGAGTTAAGTAAAAGTATAAAAAATTTTAGTATTACCCATGCAGACTAAATTTTACCTTGTTTTAGATAATAACAAATACAAATGCTAATTTAAAATAGATAATTTATACAAAAAATTGCATTTCATCGATATAAAAATACCTCAGTCATTATAATGATATGGCTCATAATATTATAATGACTAGAATGTATGAAAGTCTTTAATTTAGAAACCTAAAAAATATCTTGTATTTAGTAAGTAAGATATTTTATTGAAAATTATTTTTATTATATTATTGTTAAACATCGGCTTTGGTTAAATATTCGGCTTTTCTGAATAAAGCCAAATAGTATGTATGGTGAAAGGTTCCTTTTTGATGCGGATGTCGAAAAAGAAGTGGAATATTTACTGGGAATTAAAAATGATACTCTTGCGTGGACACCCACAAAATTATTTTTTTCTTTACGATTTTGGTTATATTTATATCACCCAAGACAAGGCAGTCAAAAACTATTGATTTTGCAAAAATATAATCCGACAACAAGATAAAAACACATCACATCACTATTTACAAAACTAAACGACCAAAATTAACTCAATGACAGTTGACAAGTGACCTAAGTTTGTAGTGTTATCGAATGTAATACAACAAGATGTTTAGTTAGGGTAATCACGAAACATCAAGTTGTTTTCAAAAGATTATACAGCGAATCAGAATTACTCCACACCACGCCTAAAAAAATTATAACACAAAATATATTTTTTATTAAAATTAAAATCTATTATTAACAATAATAACATTTAACAGTAAAAATATTGCCAATAAATAATTTTTTCGCATCTAATGTAAACTTTATGCCGCTTACTGTATAACCATACCACAACTGCATTATAAATATAATATTAATATCCAAACCAATTGAAAATCTACGCGTCTTAGATGACAGGTACTAATACAAATGTAACTTCTTTATGGACTACTGCTAATCATATTGTACGAGATCGGGTTCCCTAATGGGCAAGAAATGAGCCAGTTTGTCATAAAATAATCAATACGTTCAGAAACGAATGTGGGAAAAAGTTGTTTGCCATTGGAAGTTAATAAGAGAATATTTTACGGATTCTTTACGTCTTTGTTAACAGATTTCTCTCGGTTTTTAACTTTAGCCGTGTTTTTATGGGAGTCGAGGTTGTAGCATGAAAAACATTTTGATAAAGTCTATAAATCGTCTACGTTGACAAAGAGCAAGGTGAACATGTATACAAACAATGTTAATATTAATTTAAAAATATTAATCGGGCCCTGCAGGATGACCAGATTTGGCATCTATTGAATAACGGTTTTGGATCGTTCTGCATTAAAATTGGCACTTACTGTTTTTGTGATCAATTATATGGTTATTTTCTTACAAAGTAATTAATATGAAGAGTCTTTAGAAATGAGTTCCTTAGCTTCAAATATCACCTCTTTTAAATTTCTTATGATATATTATCTTGCAATAGAGCTGGAAAGCTGGACGTGTGCATCCTATCGTTAAGAAATAATTTAAAACGCCTCCTATTAATTATAGGTCTATATCTTGTCTTTAAGTTGTTTTAAAGATAGTGAAAAAATTAACTGATTTCAAAATTTTGTACTTGACAGACAGTAAGGATTTCGTCAAAAGGGATTCGCAGCAGGTTTTCTTTCCTTTGTCTCACACAACTGAAATAAGTCCTTTAAGTACTTTGTGGAATCTTAAAAGGTTGCTCTTGACATATCCAAGGCTTTTAATTAAATCTGGAACGATGCATTCCTTAACAAACTTTCTTTCTACGGTTTTCCATCCTAACTTTTTTTCTGGCTCCCCAGTTTTCTTTCTAATCTACGTATATTAGTAGATGGTCACTCTTCAAACTTTTACTAAGTTATTGCTGAAGTGTCTCTTGGCTCAGTACTGGCAAAAACTCTATTTTTTCTTCACGTCAATAATCTGTGCTCTTCCACAATCAATTCTATGTATAGTGTTGCTAACGATAGTATCCTTCACTCAAATATTTCATTTCAAGCCTAATGTGAAAAAACAAATTAATTTTAATATTGAATTGGAGCGCCAAAAATTTTGTTCAGTTTAATGTCTTAAAGACACAATCATGTTTGCTGAGGCGGAAAAGTTTGTTACTACCTATCTATTTTTTATATTTGGACAGTCTACGAAGGCTGATGCCTAAGTACTGAAGTCCCGTGGATATTTTAGGTGTGGTGAGAGTGAATTTGTTCACACGTGACTTAAATATTTGGAGACAGGGAGACGAAGGAAAAACTTCTGCGGGTGAAGGAACAAAGAAAGCGGTAAGTTCGGGGCCTTTCTTACTGAACTGTATTTTTGAGACATTAAACTGAATAAGATTTTTGGCGCCCCAATCCAAGATAAATTGGAGGTCTTCTGAGAGAGACATCCGCATTAACCTACGCTTGGTTTTCAAATCAGGCTTATTGACTGGCTTGAGAAATTGAATGTTAGAGTGGAGGGTACTATTGTCAGCAAAACTATGAATGGGACTGTATATAGAAGAGAGAAGATCGTTAATGTGTAAAAGAAACAGAGTGGGTGCCAGTACTAAGCCCTAGGGCACCCCAGCATAGAAAGGAAACTGGAGAGCCAAGAGCAAAGCTTAGGTGGGAGACCGTAAGAAGGAAGTTTGTTAAGAAGCCCATCATGCCAGACCTGATCGAAAGCTTTGGATATGTCAAAAGCAACGACCTGGGATTTACTAAGAAACTCAAGGGACTTGGTTTAGTTGTGTGAAACAAAGAAAAAAAGATCAGCTGTGGATCTTCTGTGACGGAATCCAAACTGTCTATCAGTGTTGTTATCAGTTATGTTATCTTGTGTTTTTCCAGATACTTCATGACATAGGAATTCATGAGTTTTTCCAATACTTTGCAAACAACACAAAAAAGAGATATAGGACTATAGTTAGAAGGAAGAGGTTTGCATTCTTATTTGGGGACAGGTTGCATTACTGCAGCTTTCCAGCTATCCGGGAAAATGCCCCTGTCGTAAGAGATTCGAAAGAGGCGAGTTAGGATGGGTGCAAGTTCGGGAGCACATTTTGTTAAGACGATTGCTGGTATCCATCCAGCGCAGACGATTTTTAGTATTACGATGTATAGTATTACTTATGAGCGGCGAATCTCTGCAGAAGAATAAATAATTTACCTTTATGCGCATCTTAACGTCAAGTTGAATTTTTTAGAGCTGTGTAGCATGAGAAATATGTCATTAATGTCTGTGTTGATGTCGGAGAGTGGTGAAAATGTAAAAAAAATATGAAAACAGGAAAATAGGTAAGTGATCTGCAAGATAACCAAAATTATAGATTTTTATGCATATTAATTTTTCTTCCTTGTTCTAAAATTGATTAATTTCCGTTTTTATTGAAAATAGTTACAAACAGATCAATATAAACTACTGTGTGTTATCCTCAATAATTAATATTTGGGGAATTGTAGTTGATGTGGAATACTTGAATTTAAAAGTCTTCAAGGTTTTATCTGTTATTATGAGATTTCTTTAAGGATCACTATTCTGTGAGGTTAGACACAAAGTTATAAGACTGGGTTATTATTCAATGCACACAAAATATTTTTAAATTCTACGATAACATAAAACATCGACCTTTTTTTGAATTTTTAAGCAAAACGTCATCACTGACCCCAACGAATCACACTTCCTACTATACCTTTTAAAACAGCGCATCCATATTCAAACAGTTAAATATCTGAAAACAAAATCTAATCGAACCCTTCATCTTACGGCTAATTACTGCATCTGTCACTGCGGCGTCCGTTGACCGAGGGCCTCAAGGCTTGACCCTTGCGGAACCCTTCAAAGGGACTTTAGAGTAGCGGGTTATGATTGTTAATAAGGTGGATATAAATTATACACACTTCGTGACTGGAAAAGGATTCTTGCTGAAAAAGCTCATTCATTAGATAGAAAATATGAAAAAATTGCTTAATCATTTCAACTATTCTATAATTTATTTAAAAAAATATATTTATTTATTATTATAGACCAAAAAATGACGGAGATATTTTTGTTTGAGACATGTTTAAATGTAAATGTTTAAAAAAGAAAAATATTAGTAGGTACATTGCAAGAGAAGCAGGAATGTGGACGTATTAAGAAACACAGTTATCCAAGATATTAATTTAATGAGCAGGAAAAATTGTATTATTACGACAAGTCTTGAAAAATTAAAAAGGAACTTCCGGTCTTGCTTTAAAAATAAGGGCGACTACATTTAACATAAAACCTATTAGAATGTTTTGATGATAAAGTTGATAATAAATATGTTGCACTTATTAATGCCAATACGTATTAAAAATAATAAAAAAGTCAAAAATTTGACTAAATATTGACTTTTTGTGTTATGGTATTTTAGGAATTGTAGCTGAGTTTTTTATTTTCTAATTTAAAAACAAAGGCGGCCGCCAGTAAAAATCAAACCTTTTTAGCTACTTTTTATGTTTTTTTTTTGTTTTCAAAGAGCACCGAATTTTCATTCTAATACTAATCCAACTACACTGATATGCAAAAGTAGCGCACAACCAAAAATTATGCTCAATTTCAAAGTTTAGTTTCTCGCTAACCGATAACTCGATTTTAATAAAAAAAAATTAACTGTAGCCTTTTTCTTTAATATTTGCACTGTGCGTGGTACAATTTCTTATTCAGGTTTCAGTTTTAGGCTTATACAGGGTGCATAAATGAGAATAGTTTTTTACGTTAAATGTGAGGCACCCTGTAGGAAGCCTTGACGACAACAACGGATGCATCATGAAATTATACTGTAGCCTTATTTTTTCTTAACATTTTGTTTTTAAATTTTTCTGGTGTCTTTAATATTAAAGGAAATACGCAGTTTTTTTACCAAAACATGTTTTTCTTTAATAAATCCTGATTTTAATGGATACTCATTCGGTATAACAAACAAAGTAGTCTATGATAAATCAACAATACCAGCAAATGTCAGTTTTTGACAATTCCTTTATTGACTTATGTACCTATTGTCCTTAATTAAATAATTTCTAATTTATTGTTTTTTTGTGATAATGGAACGTGAAGGAAAAAATATGACTTGCGATAAATTTGTTGAAGTTACAACGCCATTGGTTTGAGATTAGAATTTGTACATACAACAGTTTCTTGTGTTGTCCATAGCTTTAGGGAAACTACTATAATATACGTAGACGAAAAAGCAACCTCGGGTAACTACAGTTGTTCAAGATCGCTATGTTAGACTGCTTGCTTTAGGAGAACGTTTTACCATGTCAAGGAAACTTTTGACACAATTCAGTGCAGTTCATAATATTCAACCAATCATTGATACAGTAAGTAGAGGTTTATCTGACCACAATTTACATGTCAGAGTTGCAGCGACATGCCCTAGATTAAATGCAGACCATCACAAAGATAGACTGCAATTCGCCAGGAACATGTAAACTGAGCTGTTGAGGACTGAGAACATGTTCTATTTATTGACGACTCTAAGTTTGGCCTAAATAGCTCCGATAGACGTCTAAGAGCAAGACGGACGGATATCGTACCTTTACGTGGGGGTTGTCAACATGGCGAAAGGAATATCAGTGACATTTTGTCTGAGTACGTTGACCGTTTCGCTCCGAACATTGGGAATAATTTTTTATTAATGCACGATAACGCAAGACCTTCTGTAGCGTGCACTGTCAATGAATATTTACATGAAGTAAATATTCGAACCCTATATTGGCCACCGCGCAGTCCCGATTTAAACCTATAGAGCACTTATGGGATATTATGGGAAGAGAACTGGGACAGCATCAACCTCCTCCTGCCAACCTGCAAGATATTCAAATAATGGTTCCTGTCAGGGTTTCCAGATGATTTTTTTATTTCCCTAGATTTTTGACAAAAATATCCGAGATTTCCCTAGGCAAGTTTATTTTATATTTTATGGGGGGTGATTGAGTGAATTTTAGACTTTTTATTTTGAATTTATTTTTAGCCTTTATTTATCTACAAATAACAAAGCCTCTTATAAATACATAAAAAAATAAACAAACCACTTCTTTTAAAATTTATAATGGACTTTCTTTGCCTCGATACAAAATTTCTGATTTAAATTTCGTTACCATTTTTGAGTTAATAGGAAATTAAAACAACTGCTGGGTTTCCCCGGTATTTCACCGACCAACAGCCGGAGAGCCCGGGGAATCAGCAAAATGTCTTGATACTTAAACAACTGCGTTCAAGATTTGTAAGCTGTTTTATACCTGTCATCTCGTATCAGGTGTTACGCCCTTGTAAAATAATACATTATTTATTAGTTTTCATGTAGCAATTAGTAATTATATATTTATATTTGTTGATAATTGAATCTTATTCAGAAACTTCATAGATTTGGCATAAGATTTAATATTTTTGAGTCGCAAATTTCCCTAGAACTAGGGAATTTTCCCTAGGTCTGGCAACCCTGGTTCCTGTTTAATATCGAGTATGCCGAGGCAATGTAGAAGAGTCCACTGAAGTATCGAGGTGGAATCACACGTGCTGACATCTCATGTTTTGATGTTGCTATTAACTGTTAAGTTATTGTTAGTGTTTTATTCTTTGCTTATAATATATGTCAAAATGGGTGTATTTTAGATTTAAAAAGAAAAGTAATGTTTTGCCTGGCTATAAAATGGCTGTGTCATTTTTCTTTTCTCCTTTGATAATATACAGATATCAACGAGTAAATGTTAGAAAAAACAAAATGTTTGAAAACATAAGCCTGACAGTATGATTTCATTATCTATCCGTTGTTGTTGATATTGATACTTGCCTAACAGGAGTCAGTCTCTCGAATTTAGACTGTTTATAAAAACTATTCATAACACTTTTGCATCCTGATAAGCTTAACACTGAAATCTGAATTAGAAATTGTTCAACAGTGCAATTACCAAAGAAAAAAGCTATAGTAAAAAAAATAACGAAATCATATTTCGGTTAGCAAGAAAATCAACTTTAAAATTGAGCATTTTTTTTGGTTGTGCGTTACTTTTGCGTGTCAGTGTATATATTTAAACAAATGAAGGTACCAACCCAACGCTGCTGTTTTTATTTATAAGGTGGCTGTTAGTAAATTAAGGCTCCAAAACCAAGGACGGTGTTGGAGCTGGAATATATGGACAGAGGCCGAGGGCAGAGTTTTCCTTTAGCCTGAGCACTCTCGCAACCATATTTCAAGCGGAGGTATTTGCTATTGAGATGTGTGCTAGATCGCTGGTTGATCGGCACTGCACACGTAAGACAATTAAAACATTCTCCGATAGTCAAGCAGCTCTTAAGGCTCTTGAATCCTTGAGTCGACAGTGCGCGCTTGAACGCGCTGTATCATCATGGCGCGGCGCTGGCTCATAAACAAATTTATATTATTTAAACCAAAGATAATACTACTACGGATAAGATAAACCATTCAATGCTATATTTTTGATACTCCTAATGGACTTTGGCTAACGCGAGAGATTTTCGCGCTATGCATTTCAATCCTTGAACGAAAGTTAAACAGTGTTGCCGGTAGGCCTTTACTATTGGCGTGATGAAACGCGACTAGAAAATACACAACCCGTTTAGCCGCCCGCTTTCACTACTTCGTATTCCGAATAAGGTACAAGCGACAGACATTGGCAACGTCGCATATGGTTTCGTACCTCGTTTCGCTGGGGCAGGGGTTGCCGACTTAATTTTATTCGCATTTACGGAAGCATTGATATCTCCGAACTGATTCAGAGCGCCCCATTTAAATGAACCATCTATCCGTTAGTTTTATCTTTGTTTAAACTAATTGCGAGGAGTAAATTTTTGTTTCGGAATATTTACTTACCTGTTATAAATAGCAAATCTAACAAACATTTTTTTTATTATTTGAGGAAGAAGTCATCAAAATTTGCATTTGTTTATTTAAATGCTAATAAAAAATATGATAATAAGCAAACCATTTGCAGATGTTTTACTGTTTTGAAAATATTAATATTAAACAACACATCTTAAAAATTTCATTAAATTATCTTTAATGTTTTTTTTGTAATTTGTAATTGGTGGTTTAGGCTATATATTCATAATATAACCACTTATACTAGTAATCATATTGTATAGTTGGTAGTCGTTACTAATGGGCGAGGGTGCTCTGATATTGGAAAGTAAGTAAAAAGTATACTTGAAAGTAGGTAGGTATGTAGGTAGGTAGGTAGGTAGGTATAAAGCATGTATAAAGTGAGTGGACTTTTTACGCCCTCCACTGCGACCGCTCGGTCTATTGTGGCTCACACCTTTTTATATTTCCCCAATGTATGTATGGTAATTATTGTATTTATTAAAAGTCCGCAAAATTCTTACTGTTAAAAAAATTGTTGTTAAAATAAAAATTTTAAAAAACTGATTTGGGATTTAATTGTTGATTCTCCCTAATCTAAATTCCATGATCAAGTGGAAAATGGCACTTTTTATACAACGCGGCACTCCGACCACGGCCGTTATACCGGGTGATGCGTCGCCGAGCGAAACATAGGAAATCCCATGTAAATTTTAAGGCGGGTAATTAATGGCTGCCCTGTACATTTCACAGAAAAAATGTAAGATAACTTTATGAAAAGACCAATCTGACAAACCCTTGTGCCAAGTTTCAAAAAATTTTAATAAGCGAATCTTGAATAATTGAATTAAATGTAATTGCAAAATTACCAAATTTTCGGTTCAGGTAAAACCAAACAGACACCAGCCACCAGCAAACAATTTGTTATAAGGCTTTCTCAAATCTGACGTACAGCCGAATACAAGGAATGCTTTTTTTTCGTTTCATTAATCTCACAACCATTACATTCAAAGTAAAAGACACGTTAACATTAGTTTTATCAAACCTTATATTTAATGTAACAATTTAGTTTAACTAATAACAATTATTTCTATCGATTACTGAAAAAATAATTTTATTATACTAGAATTTAATTAATCCAATAGCAGTATCTGAAATATTTTCAATTTATTTTCCCATCAAGCCTATTTGGTCCATTTCAACCATTAAACGTATTGTCAGTAAATTTGAGTCCAAAGCCATCGTAATAAATAAATGTAAATGTTTAACTTAGAACATCGAAAATAGATCCGAAAAAAAAAGAACTAAACTCTTAATATTTTACTAGGTGTGGAAAAATAAAATGAAATAAAATACAATAACTTTTTTTTAAATAATAGAGAATTACATAAAAACATTAATTAATCAAATGTTTAAACAACTCCCCATTAACAGCTAAACAATATCCCAACCGAACATAAAATTAATTTCTAACGTTGCAAAGTTGATATGGCGAAATTATATTACATTCTAACGAAATAGCGTTTTGTAGCTGGTTTAGATTCTCAAATTTTACACTTTTATAAATGACACTTTTTAAGTGAAAGATCAGGTGACCTGGCTGGCCAAAGATATAATATTGCCGTTATATCATTTTCCAGGTACTTCCAAGGCGGGTCCAATTTGATTTTGAAATAAGTCCAAATAGGTTTCTGCTGTCAGGTTATACTCCATAAAAAAGGGTCCAGTGATAAAGTGTTCGATAATTCCCACGAATACATTTGTTTTTTGGGGATATTGTGTCCAAGTATGAACAGAGCGATGTTCATTTTCTTGGCTCCAATACCGGCCATTCTAAACATTTGGTTCATTGTTGAGGGTGAGTGTTCCACTAAGAGAGGTAGTCGGCTATATCTCAGAAACTACTAATAGTATAACTTTCGGGAAAATTTTTTTTAGATAAAAGCGACCAAGATGAATTGCTGGAAATTATTTTCAAGTTTGTGGGATGGCCGCTAGGGGGCGTAAGGGTAACGTCAAAACATAAAAATATACATTTCTCAAAAAAATATCAAATAAAGTGTGTCAATAAGTGGTACTATTATAATCTTTAATGTTTTCTAAACAAAGAAGCTTCAGGTGTAATTTTTGTTAGTTCTAAAATAAAGTGGTGGGGAAAGGTTAAAGTTTAATTTGGAAAAGTGCTAATAACTCCGGTTTGCTTTCACGGAATTTAGTAAACTTGGTCTCGTTTAAAAGAGCATTTTAAACATTATTTTCAGGTGTATAAACTATTGCCACACTTATCTCACAAACGCCGCTAGAGGGCGTCAAGGTAAAAACTAACTTATTTTACAAAATTTTTTGAAAAATTTAAATACAATGATATATACCTTTTTATATATTTAAAAAGAGAAAAAAAAATCCCAACAAAACGGCGAAAACCGCAATTTAAAATCTCTTTTTAAACCGAATATATTAGCAAAAATATAAATACGACATAGAGGCGTAACGCATTTAACGACACAATGTTTTCTACCAGGCCGATTTCTTTAGGTAAAAATTAAATTTATAAATTTTAACAAAATTTAATGACATACTGCATGATTTTTACTTATTTGAACTCATTTAAAGATATTAAATAACATTAGATAATTACCAATAATAATCCATCGAGCGTGGTCCTTATCAAGTTAGCTTTGAAAACAAAAGGATGCTGAAATATCAAAAATCCAAAATTTTTATTTCAAAATAAAAAAATAATATTTTGACATAAAAATTGTTGGATTTTTGATATTTCAGCATCCTTTTGTTTTCAAAGCTAACTCGATGTATTATTACAGTTATATGTTGGTAATTATCTAATGTTGTTGTATTGTGTTTTTTAAAAATGCCTTTGTTGCTTGAGGATTAAACTCTACATACGCTAAAACGTTGATGACATTTTCCTCAGTTCTACGCCGTCTGCGGTGTAAGGGGCGAAGAACACTTCCCGTGGTACGAAAGCGATTTGCTAAACAAGTGGACATTCTGCTGCGGGCTGCCGTACCGGCGTCTCTGAGAATATCTCAATGCATACAGCCTTGCAGCTATCGTCGCATTTTGTAGACACTTAAAATAAATAGCAATAATATCAACTGCTTCTTTAAGCAACAAAGGCATTTTAAAGAACACAATAGCACAACACTAAAAATAATATTTTGAAATAAAAATTGTTGGATTTTTAACATTTCAGCATCCTTTTGTTTTTAAAGCTAACTTAATAAGGGACCACGCTCTATGGATTATTACAGTTATAGGTTGGTAATTATCTAATGTTGTTTAATATCGTTAAATGGGTTAAAATAAGTAAAAATTATGTAGTATGTCATTAGGTTTTGTAAAAATTTCTAAATTTAATTTTTACCTAAAAAAATAGGCCCAGTAGAAAACATTGTGTCGTTAAATACGTTACGTCTCTATGTCGTATTTATATTTTTGCTAATATATTCGGTTTAAAAAGAGATATTAAATGGCGGTTTTTTCCGTTTTGTTGGGATTTTTTCTATATAAATATGTAAAAAGGTATATATCATTGTATTTAAATTTTCAAAAAATTTCGTAAATAAGTTAGTTTTTACCTTGACGCCTCTAGGGCGTTTGTGAGATAAGTGTGGCAATGTATACACCTGGAAATAATGTTTAAAATCTCTTTTAAACGAGACCAAGTTCACTAAATTCGGTTAAAGCAAACCGGAGTTATTAGCACTTTTCTAAATTAAACTTTAACCTTCCCACCACAACTGACAAAAATTACACCTGACGCTTCTTTGTTTAGAAAACATTAAAGATTAAAATAGTACCACTTATTGAACACTTTATTTGATATTTTTTGAGAAATGTATATTTTTATGTTTTGACGTTACCCTCGCCCCTAGCGACATCCCACAGACTTGAAAATAATTTCCAGAATTTATCTTGCTTTTATCTAAAAAATTTTTTCCCGAAAGTTATACTATTAGTAGTTTCTGAGATATAGCCGACTACCTCTCTTAGTGGAACACCCGGTACATTCATCGGTAAAACAAATATTTTTTAAAAAATTCCTATCGTTATTTGTTTTCCTCCACACTCAGTAGAATATTCTGTTCTCTCTTTCCTCGGCCCTTTTTTCGATATCCTGAGTTGAACATTTACAATTATTTATTTCGTACCTTTGGACTCGAACTTACTGACAATACGTTTAATAGTTGAAATGGACAAAATGGGCTTAGTGGGGAAATAAACTAAATACATTTCAGATACTGCTCTTAAACTGTTTCCCGCATAATGCCACTTAATTATGGATACTTTTTCGTCGATTGAATAATTCATATTTTTTTTCAAATAGCCACTGTCACTGATTTATTGACAATTTTCCTCATGTCAGGCACAATATTCATTTTACTGGTGTCTGCTTGGTTTTACCTGAACCTGAATTTGGTTATTTTTGCAATTACATTTAATTGAATAATTCAAGATTCGCTTATTAAAATTTTTTGAAACTTGGCACGAGGGCTTGTCAGATTGGTCTCTTCAAAAAGTTATTTTACATTTTTTTCTGTAAAATGTACAGGGAAGCCAATAATTGACCCCCTTAAAATTTACATGGGATTTCCTATGTTCCACTCGGCGACGCACCACCCGGTATAAAGAACCCTACCCCGGGAAAAAATTCTGGCTACGGCCGTAAACGGATATATGCCAACGGCCTTTGCCACGTCGCGTTAATCTATGTGTCCCGTCTAAAGGACATTGTAATTCAGAGTTGGAAGTTATTTATATAACGACCATGGTGGGAGCGCCGCGTTGTATAAAAAGTGCAGTGAATTGCAATATATGCATAATTCGGTGCTTTGACAGCGTTAACAGAATTGGGCGATAAAATGGGTTAAATATCTGAAAACCCACCACCGTACAACGGTAGCTAGTACTTAGGCTCCATATAAGCCTTTGCAGGCTGTTACAATGATAAAAAAAGTTTTTTAAGTCAAATCATTTTTCTAAATATATTTAAGCATTGAATGGGGCAAAATACACAAAATGGGTATTTCAAATTTCATTTAAATATAAGGAAAGCCACAAATATAGTTTCGTTCAGTCCTTGTTCGATGACCCTATACGTTTACTTTCTATCTTTGAAGTGATTATCATACCTTTGTCAAATGTTTTAAAAAATCCGCTCGACTATAACTCTTAGATGACTTATCTCTAACCCTCACGTGCCAACACGTGCCGAATAAGGTGTTTGTAGTTGAGGAATGCCCGAAACAAATGAGAGTCAACCGGTGGCAGATGTTTTGGGACAGGGCAGTATTTTTACTTTTATTTATAATTAAAGGCAACATTCCCTTTACAAATACCAATTTTATTACATAAAGTTAATTTTTCTTCGTTGCATTTAAAATGCTGTGTTCTTATATTTTAAGACAGCTAACATGTTTAAAAAATTATATTTATTTTTGAATAAAATATACAGGGTTAAATTCAGTTAGGTTTTGCAGCTTTTATTTTAATTTACGCTAAAACATGCTCTGTGATAAACACTGTAAACGCTTAAATTTTAGGTGTACAAGGTCTATAGTTTCGAAACCTTCTCAAGGTGGTCCAAAAACTGCGGGCTGGAACAAAGCTATTATTGTTACGTTTAAGGAGGGTACCAAATATTCCAGAAAAGTCTATGACCACCCTTCCCCATCCTGCTAAGGCTAGTCGTCCACTGTTAACAAATAATTACAAAAAAATATTAATTATAAAAAATAAAACCCTGTATTTTAAAAAGGAGACATTTTAAGACATACTAAGTTAATATAAACTTTTTTTTACAAAATGGGTTAAAAAAGAACCCCCCTGAATATTTTAAATTACTTAGGAAACACCCTGTATGTTTTAGAGTATGATACCTTCGAGCTAGCAGTGATGGAGATTAGGCAACAACCCAAATATTTTAAAATATTTTCGAATAAGTAAACGGGCGGTTACGAATACAACGAAACAGACTTATTTAATTCTCAGCTGGGGAAAAATGAATACGAAATTCTTGATTTATATTTGCCACTAACCAGTCGGTTTTCAGACCCATTTTTTAACTTTTGGTGTATTTTATATTAAAAACATAGTGCTGATATCCCTTTAAATTACTAAATGAAGTGAGCAGTCTTTTTTTGTAATTTCCTTAAGTTGTCTTGAGTTAATTGGCCGTATTTATAAAATATAGGATTTGCTTAACTTACAAAATCAAAGCATGTACTATACTCTTTATTTAAAAAAAGAAGAAGGAAAAGGTTTGGAGTCAAAGTAAAAAGGTGTTGTTCTAAAAAAAAAAGATTTTACTCTTTTGGAATTCATTAAAAGTACCATTTGCTTTAAAGCTGAAGAATTTGCTTTAAAAAATATGTCCAGAAAGCTTCTGTAACAAATATTATTTACTTCATTCGTTTATACGCACATATAAATTAAGAGGGTATACTTTGGAGTGCGCGAACATAATTTTATAAAATTCGAATTTTCCATGGCGGATGTGGTGCAAGTACGCACAGGAAAAGTCTACAAAAAAAGGCGTACTTCACGTGAACGCAACTTTGGAACTCTTTTGGTTTAACGAAATAAACGTGCAGTGGTTAGTCGACTACTTTATTGGCGAGAACCTGAAAAAAAGAAAAGGTACGCTTTCGCCAGAACAAAAAATAAAAGTGTTTTTATGGTACACGGCAAATTCGGGCCTCCAGAACGGTATCGCTAAGGAACTGGATTATACACAGCCTACACTCTCCAGTCGTCGATAACACTCTTATACGGCCGATGATTATCGCGTTGTTAAATTTAGCAATGGACTTAGCAATTGTTAAAAGTTAACAACGGTTTAAAATGTTTAACAAAATATCAGATTTTGCCTTGTCTTCATACTACCCATCTTTTTCATAAATGATTTAGGTGTCACGTCTTTTCCATACAGCTGTCTATACTCTGCTACAAATTTCTCAATAGCTGCTTGCTTTTTCGCTTTTTTGCGAGGAGTTAGAATTTTTATAATATATCCGGGAATCGATTTATTATTTTGGCAATGAACTTACATTGTTCGTTTGACAGTCCATCGTTACTTGTCATGTTCTTCAATTACAAATAATAAAGAACTTTATTACTGCACTCTATTTTATTTGAATTATAGCTCAACCAAATGTTCACCACTATAATATTGTAATATGTTTGTTTCTTTTATGGTTAATTAAGTTAATCTTTTTGCTATTGCTTACCTAAAAGGCGTCAATAGTCATTACATTTTCATTTTCTATGTCTCTCTTCGCCAAGGTGCAACACCCGGTATGTCTACTTTTTATGTTAAAAAAATTATCAAAGAAATGGACTTATTAACAAAGCTTGTAAGTTAAATCATAATATCCGTAACCAGCAACATAGAATTTGCCTAGAACAAGCAGCCAATTTTTCAAAAAACTTTAATGCAGCCGTCGCAAATCACACACCTTCAATGGGCAATTTTCCATTTGACTACACACGTACGTTAATCCTACGCGCGAAAAAACAAATGACACATCTTGAACGGAACCAGAACCGCCCGATATGGCGGTTTTCTATATTATAACAGTTTCATTTGGTGTGAAAATTGCACTATGAATGTCCAGTTTATTTATTAGGAATGTTCTTAGAATTATTTTATTAGTTGCGTTGAATGGAATTCTTCGTTCGTATCGGGTTAGTCTATTACTTGGTTTTAAAAGTATTTAATATTTCGATAGACTTTCCTTTACCATTTGTTTCTTCTACCTTTGGCCATGGTTTAAAGAATATACAATATATGAGTTAGGTCACTTGCATATAAACCTTTGATGTTTTGGCTTCAAAGACACCGTGCGGCGTCTCCGCCGATCGCGAACCGACAAAAAAGTTTCAGGGTATATTTGTGTAAACGATACCAATTTATTCAAGCGTTTTCTCTGATCAGGATTGTAGGGGAACACGGAGTAGATTTTTCATTATTTGAATGATTATTACAATAATGTAAGCATATGTCACTGTAAATAAATGTTAAATTTTTTGTCTCTATAACCTATTAATAATTTTCCCTAGGACTACAAATCGGAGTGAATATCTACTTCGAGTAAATTTTAATAAGTAAATAATAATAAGTAAAATCGTAACTGTACTTTGAAATATTTTTATATCTGTTAAATTTATCTTTTTTTCATATTTTCGATAAGAGGAACAAAAATAGATTTTTGAAAACCAATATTTTATGGATATTTATTTGATTTTTTCATTGATCAGATTCTTAATTTGTTTGAATTTTCAAATGCCCAAATAAATAGACTTTTCTTGCAAAACATCACGATGGTATATTTTTTCTTAAAACCATTAGTGTTCATTTTGAAATTCCGTTGGAAATGTAAAAATCGGTTGTTTAGAACAATAGTTATAAATTTTTGTCTGTTAAATAACGGTTTGGCTGTTTTTAAGTACTTACAACTATTCAAATCAATTTTTATTCAACTCAGTCTTGATAACATTGAATTGCCCTTCATCATTCTCTTGGGCATAACAAAACGAAAAATTCGAGTACTCATATGTCAGTCTATGCTTTCAGAACGATTGTAAGAGCAAAAATTCCATGGGTTAAATATTTACACCGGTTTGTAGTTTACAGGTAAAAACAATGGGTTTATAGTTCTAGCGTTATTTTATCATTACAAATAAACAAATAAACATTAATCTATCTATATCTCTATTGTATAATGTAAAGCAAAATAGAAATTTATTGTAAACATTTAAAAAGGTCGACCAGACTTTTACGGATAATTAATGGGTCACTAACAAAATGTGTAGATATGCACAACGTTCTTATTTGTGTATTAGGAGTACAAAATGAAATAGTGCATCTATTTTTTATCTTGAGATAGTCCACAAAGGGCGAAGGCCTAAATACCAACGTACCGTGGGTGTCTTGTCTATTGACACGAGACCTAAATACTTGGGGATTTGGAGGATAATTCAAAACTTCTGGTGGTAGTAGGTTTCACAGTAGAAAAATGCATAAAAACGACATTACGTGTCGTCTATGGGGGCTGTCAGGGGTGGAAGAATGCTGACCAAATTCTTAAAGCAGAAGCCATAAAAATATTTATAAAAAGCTACAGATCTCCTACAGGGTGAGAGAAGAAGGCTTTTCTGTAAACATGGAATCATTAATAGGATGAATGGCCCATTCCAGAATGAAATCAGGAATGCTAAGAGTTGTGGGAGACCCCATTGCCTAGACATAAGAACAATACTCTACAGATGGTCTAAATGTACATTAGAAGGTACACATAGGTAATTTTACATACGTTTTTAATAGAATAAATGGTAAAATTTACCCTCTCTAGCAGGCGCACTGGGTAAACCTACAGATGGAATCGCATATGAATGAATGCGAATCCTAAAAGGGTTTGAAAAATCCTTATCTTTGAAAAAACACAAACTCTAATACGGTTCTGACATTGTTCTAGCGTATAATTAGCAAATTTGTGGAACTCAGTAAATCCCAAAGTACTTTACCAATCTTGACATTTGAAAGTTTAATATATTTTCAATACAAATACCAATAAAATAGTCTAATTTATATGATTTATATTAATATGGTTCTTTTGGCATCTAAAAAACGATAAATCGCCTTTTATTTTACTTTCACAATTATTCTTTGAACAAGTATTATAATTAGACAAATTTAACAACTTTTTAGGGACACGATATACCATAGTACACGGTTACAGCAAAACGATTTCTGGCGCACTGCGTATCAGTCGGCTTCACACCATAGACTGTTAGGAATATATTGGACAGGCGGGGATAAGAGGGTGCGTTTTGAGAGCCGCCACGAGTGACAAAACTCATTGTATATTCTTTAAACTATGCTTGGGCGTAGAGTTAGCAACGAATTAAAAACTTAAAAATAGTTTAGAATAAGGTTGATTAATTTACGGTAATCTAACTTTGTTTTGTATTTTAAGATTTATTGTGGCTTCCTGATATATTTTTTTTAGTTTTTTGGATAAAGCCTTAGATTACTCTATGAAATTGGCTATAAAAATAGTAAACACAATGAAAAGTAGTGCTTTGCATAAATGTCTTTTTAAAAAATTGTAAGGTGGCTAGAACTCTGAGTACGAATCGATTTATACTATCGAAATCCGTAGGCTTTCTAAAGAAAGTACGTTGATCAAGAAAAACAATAATGATTTATTGAAACAATTTTGTATTGCCTTTGAGATGCAAGCCTTCTTGTAGATGATTTTAACATTAAAAAAAAATCAATTTGCAACCACAGGGTTTTGGAAATTAAAAACTTATTGGTGGTGTTAATACTTTTTCAGGTAAAATTGAGTAGTGGCTAGAGAAAATCAACATTAAGCATGTGGATAATAAAAGTAATTGCTAAAGGTCATTGCAGATCCTTTGGAAAAAGAGTGTGGTTGTTACTTTTGAGAATGCCATGCTGATAAAAAAGAAAACATTCAGAAAATAATTCGGCATGATTTTAAAATAAAAGTTTTTTATTAATTTTGTGCAAACCTTAGGTACTAACAAGATGCCAGATTCATATTCAGTAAGGACTAAAAGTCCGGAATAAATTCGATTAAAATTCAGGTAATTAATTTTGGTTAAAACGCTGAAACACGTCTGCAAATGCCGCATTTTTTTAACCATACGCCATTTATACAGGATATCCCATATAAGAGATATTATAATAATATATATTTTTTAATGTAACACCCTGTATATTATTGCATTTTCAAATTGCTTGCTGGCAGGAAGTCAATAGAGCACAGTTCAAGCAGTTACTTGACTTAAAAGTAGATGGGTTCTAAAAAATCTCCGTTGTTGATATCCATTTCTTAATAAACATTTTTAATAAACGGATTCTTTATTAAATCAAATTTTCGCTAACCTTTTACTTTAGAAATAGAACATATTACATAAAATATGTTTAAAATACTCGGGTGAATCCAAAAGTGCAATAAAATACAAGGTGTTCCATAAAAAATATTTCACCTATATAGTCCAGGAAATGAAGCAAAAAAAATTGGCAAAACCTCGCAATTCTTTCGTTTTGCATTGATTTGCATACATTTTAAATTTATTTATTGTAAGAGGGATTATATAAAGTTTCCTAAATTTTTATTGACTAAATATAAAAAGTGGTTGCCGTTTTAAACCTTAGTTATGGGTTATGGGGTGTCCTACACTTGTAAGTAATAATTAAAGAAAAATAAGTAAATAGGCTGATTGTTCCACATATCTAACTAAAATTAAAACTCCATTTCTTGGTTTATCACTGTAAATTGCCTGCTAGGTCAGTTTTTATGTCATCATAATGTAAACGTAAACAAGATTTGTCAAAATACATTTACGAATCGAAAATAAATGTTCATAAAAAGAAATGAATAATTACCAACAACTTTTTATTTTAAATTTGAAAACATTGTAAGCTCGTATAATCACCTTTAAAAGAACAAATTAAGATGTTAATAAGAATGAGTTACAGGTGCCTTATATGCAAATATACAAAGAAAGTACTGTTACATAGGCTATATGCCTAGATATAAGATTGGTAATTACAGTAGGCCAATTGAGAGCTATTCTTAAAGAAACGCAAGTTTTAATGGGTTGGTTTTATTAAAATAAAAATACCTCAACTACTATTAGAGTATACTTAAAAGTACCGCGACACTCAAATATGTTTAAAACCGCAAAACTGTATTTACAAAATTTAGTACCTAGAGATTTCTGGTAATGCGAAATTTTACACCGTTTCAAAATTTATCAATCGTATCAAAACGTATCTAATATTTTTGTTACCTTAAATTAAATTATCTATTTACTTTGCAATGAATCAAATGCAACAAATTTAGCAATATTCAAATGATTATTTGTTAAGATATGACAACACCGTATTTTTAGTAAAATCTGTTACCTCTTTCGGTGTTCAATTTGTGGTTTATTTAAATGTTTTTCCAATTTCCTAATTTGTTTCTCCATTTTAGCTGTTTGTTGTCTAGTTGAGGGCATATCTGTATGTATTAATTAATCGGGTGTAAAATAGGTCCCACTGATATTTAAAACTCAAACATATCCAAATCTTAAAGATATTACTCATTTTCCAAAAAAAAAATAAATTTATAGAAACGTCTCTAATAAGGTCTTTTAAGGCTAACAAAACAATGATAATGTTAAAACCTAATTATGTTATTAAGTTTTAAAATAAAATATTCCAGAATTTTGTCAAAAATTAAAAAATTGTCTTTTTACGGTTCACAACGCACTGGTACAGTCAAAATTTAAATGTCTTTACAAATGCCAATGTCACTATTTAATTCCACCCGCCTAAAAACCTCCTTTCAGAAACCTAATTTTGTAAACGCAGCTTTAGTGGTTTATGAGATATTTAAGAGCTGTGGTATGTTTTGCTAAAACTGCGGTGTTGTCATATCTCAGCAGCTAGTCGGTACAGAAAGGCCTTTGCCATGCATGCCAAAAAAAAATCTGTGTGTGCTTCGTGGGGCCGAAAGACCTCTTCCTCTGGAGTACTGACTTGTCTTCTGTGGCAAAGATTCTACTCTGGCCCTAACATTACTCACTATACCTTACGCTACCTATTGGCTTGTATCTTTTAATCCATGGCATCATACTCTGCTTCTACTAACTGACTGTGGAATCTGACATAGATCAAACTGGTAACTTTATGAAACTGTTGTACCCACTACGGATCATCTGATCTCACTATTTGCCTCTGGAATGAGAAGTTTTATTAAAAGTAAAAGAAAATAAAGAACATATTAGACAAAATAATTGGGTATACCACAAAAAAAAAACAATACAACCGCATTCGGTATTTTAAAGAAGTGCCAGGGCAAATATGACAAACTTTTTTACCAAACAATAAGTATAAATTTAATAATAACAGTTTCTCAGAGCAAAATGATATTTTGCCAGGTGTGCCACAGGAATCTATTCTGGGCCCCTTATTTCTTTTTATTTTTAGTTCCAGCATTTCAACTTTTCTTTATTATTGTAAGTTATAAGATTATTTTCATTTTCATTTTTAAGATTTTTAAGGGTGGCAAAATTTCCCGGGGGTTTTTTACGAAAAAATGAAAGAGTTGGGGAAAAATTTTTTAGCCGGTCACTTTTGGGGTCCATGAAAATATTTCAAAATTTTTTTGAAAATACAGGGTGACCCAAAAAAAGGGGATTTTTATTTTTTTTTTGGGAAACCCCCCCATTTTTTTTTATATTTTTAGATATTTTAGACCAAATAAACGTGATTTTTTAAAAAAGAAAAGAAATTTTTTAAATTAAAAAAAAAAAAAAAAAAAATTTAAATTTTTAAAAAAATTTAAAATAAAATTTTTAAAAAATTTTAAAAAAAAAAAAATTTTTTTTTTTTTTACAAGGGGAAAAAAAACCCCCCTTTTTTTAAAAAATTTTGGGAAAAAATTTTTTTTTTTTTTTTTTTTTTTTTAAAAAAGTTGGGACAAAAAAAAAATTTTTGGGAAAATTTAAATTTTTTTTTTTTTTTAAAAAAGGGGGGGGGAAAAATTTTTTTTTTTAAAAATTTTTTTTTAAAATTTTTTGGTTTTTAAAAAAAATTTTTTAAAATTTTAAAAAAAAATTAACCAAAAATTTTAAAATTTTTTGGAAAAAATTTTTTTAAAAAAAATTTTTTTTTTTAAAAAAAAATTTTTTAAAAAAAAAAAATTTAAAAAAATTTTTAAAGGGAAAATTTTGGGGGTTTTTTTTTTTTAAAAAAAAAAAAAAAAAAAATTTTTTAAAAATTTTTTTTTTTTTTAAAATAATTTTTTTTTTTTTTTTTTTTATTTTTAAAAAAAATTTAAAAAAATTTTTTTAAAAATTTTTTTAAATTTTAAAAAAAAAAAATTTTTTTTTCCAAACCCCCAAACCCCCCGGGCCCCTTTTCCCCCTTTTTTGGGGGGGGCCCCTTGCCCTTGGGAAAGGGGAGGGCCCCCCAAAAAAAAAAATTTTTAAAAAAAACCAAAAAAAATTTTTTTAAAAAAAAAAGGGGCCCCTTTTTTTTAAAAAAAAAATTTTTGGAAATTTAAAAAAAAAAGGCCCCCTTGGTTTTGGGGGGCCCCCCCTTTTTTTTTTTAAAAAAAAAAAAAAGGGAAATTTTAAAAAAAATTTTGGAAAAAAAAAACCCCCAAAAAAAAAAAAATAAAATTTTTTTTTAAAAAAAAAAAAAAAAAAAAACCTTTAAAAAAAAAAATTTTTGGGAAAAAAATTTTTTTTGGAAGGGGAAAAAATTTTTTTTTTTAAATTTTTAAATTTTAAAAAAAATTTTTTTTTTTTTTTTTAAAATTTTTTTTAAAAAATTTTTTTTTTTAAAATTTTTTTTTTTTTTTTTAAAAAAAAATTTGGGGTTTTTAAAAAAAAAAAAATTGGAAAAAAGTTTTAAATTTTTGGAAGAAAAAAACCCCCCGGGTTTTTTTTTTTTTTAAAAATTTTTTTTTTTTTTTTTTTTTAAAAAAAATTTTTTAAATTTTAAAATTTTTTTTTAAAAAAAAAAATTTTTTTTTTACGTTTTTTTTAAAAAAAACCCCTTTTTTTTTGGGTTTTTTTTTTCCCCAAAAATTTTTTTTTTTTTAAAAAATTTTTTTAAAAAAAAGTTTTAAAATTTTTTTTTAAAAAAAAAAAATTTTAAAAGGGAAAAAAGGGGGGGTTTTTTTTAAAAAAAAATTTAAAAAAATTTTAAAAAAAATTTTTTTTTAAAAAAAATTTTCGGAAAAAGTTAAAGGCCCCCCAAAACAAAATTAATTGGCCCCTTAAAAAAAATTTTAAAAACCCAAAAATTTTTTTTTTTTTGGGGGTTTTTTTTTTAAAAATTTTTTTAAAAAAAAATTTAAAAATTTTAAAAAGGGGTTTTTTTAAAAAAAAATTTTTAAAAAAATTTTTTTTTAAAAAAAAAAAAAAAAATTTTTTAAATTTTAAAAAAATTTTTAAAAAAAAAATTTTTAAAAAAAATTTTTTTTTTTAAAAAAAAAATTTTTTTAAAAATTTTTTTTAAAAATTTTAAAAAATTTTTTTAAAAAAAAATTTTTTAAAAATTTTAAAATTTTAAAAATTTTTTAAAAAAAAAATTCCCCTTTTTTTTTTTTTTAAAAAATTAAATTTTTTTTAAAATTTAAAAAGGTATTTTTAAAAAAAAATAAAAAATTTAAAAAAATTTTTTTAAAAAAAAAAAAAAAATTTTAAAAAAAAAAAAAATTTTTAAAAAAGGAATTTTTCCTTTAAAAAAAAATTTTTAAAAAATTTTTTTTAATTTTTGGGACAAAAAATTTTTTTTTAAAAAAAATGGATTTTTTTAAAAAAAAATTTTTTTTTAAAAAAATGGGGTTCCCTTAAATTTTTGGGAAAATTTTTTTTTAAAAAAAAAGGGTTTTTTTGGGGGGGAAATTGGGGGAACAAATTTTTTCCCCCCAAAAAAGGGGGGGTTTTTTTTTTTTAAAATTTTGGGGGGCATTTTTTTTTTAAAAAGGGGGGTTTTGGGGGGGGAAAACCCCCCCCCAAAAAAAAAACCCCCCCCCAAAAAAAAAATTTTTTTTTAAAAAAAAAAAAACCCCCCCAAAAAGAATTTAAAAAAAAAATTAATGCCTTTAAGCTAAGCACCAAAAACCATGTTTTTATTTAATCTTTGCAAAAAAATTAAAATATTTTAGGACCTTCAATACAATTTAAAACTTCACGTGAATATCATTAACAAATAAATTATTTAAATATTAGCATGGCCGCATTATCTTCTAAATTTGTTTATAAATGATCATCTTTACTTTGTTTTACCATATTAAATTAGGTAGTTTCTTTAAAACTGGTAATAATCACGATGTAATTCCTCGGTAATTGATTTCAAAATAAATAAATTTTAATGCAAATGGTTGTCAAAGAATATTTATCGAGATATGTTTATTAATAGGTAATTTGCTTTACAGGTTTAAGTATTAGAGAATTATGCCAGTGACCGTTTTATGGACATTTAAACGTGGACACATTTTTGTTTTAAAAGTTACCAAAAAAATGTATTTTTTATTATCTTGGGACAATACACGAAGGTTGATGCCTAAGTACGAACGTACCGTGGGTGTCTTAAGTGTGGTGAGAGAGAGTTTGTTCACACGGGACTTAAATATTTGGAGATTGGGAGGAGAAGGCGAAACTTCGGCGGGCATCAGGTTCTATAGTCTTGACACTCTTGGGATAAAGAAACGAAGAAAGCGGGATGTTCGGGGCCTTTCTAACTGAACTGTAAAAGGAATTGCACTACGTGTTGCTCTGTTGGGAGCTGCCAGAGAAGGAATTATGGTGGGCAGAAGACGTGAAAATCCCTAGAGAAGAGCGACAGATCCCCCACAGCTCGATAGTGTGCAAGAAGAGGAAGCCATTCTGTGAGCGTTGGATCATTAATAAGAAGAACGGCTCTTCGTTGAATGAAGTTTAAAATGCTAAGTGTTGTAGGAGACGCCATTCCCCAGACATGGGAACAATATTCTAAAGAGGGTCTGATTTGGGATACATACAGAGTATACAGATTGGAAGAAGAGAAATACTTTCTGGCTCGAAAGAGAAATCCAAGCTTTTTAAAGCTGCCGAGACTATGGAGGTAATGTGTTTGTGCTAGTTGAGGTTATTCCTAAAAGTAACGCCGACAAGATTAAACGACTCTTTGTTCTGCAGAACTTGTCTGCTCATATGTAACGGATGAGCATTGGTAGACTTTTTTCGCGACAGTGAACAGGACTGTCTTTTTAAGGCATTAAACTGAACGAGATATTTAGTGCCCCAATCCAAGATAAGTTTAAGGTCTTGTGAGAGAGATATCTGCATTGACCTGTGCTTGATTTCCAAATCAGAATTACATAGTGGCTTAAGAAATTAAATACTGGAGTTGGGGGTACTACCGTCAGCAAAACTATAAATGTGATTGAATGTGGAAAAGAGAAGGTCATTCATGTGTAGAAGAAACAGCGTGGGTACCAGCACTGAGCCCTGAGGCACCCCAGCATTAATTTGGTAGAAGCTGAAAGAATGACCATCTACAGTAACTGATATACGTCGATTAGAAAGGCAACGGGAGAGCCAGGAGCAAAGCTTAGGTGAAAGACCGTAAAAAGGAAGTTTGTTAAAAAGCCCATCATACCAGACCCTAATCGAACGCTTTGGATATGTCAAGAGAAACGATCTGAGGTTCACCAAGAAACTCAAGGAACTTGCTCCAGCTGTGTGAGACAAAGGAAAGAAGATGAGCTGTGGATCTTCTGTGACAAAATCCATACTGTCTATTATGTAAGATTTTGTGTTTATGTGTGCTCAGAAACGTTTTGGAGGGGGCAAACAAATATTTATATTGTTTAAACAATATTTATGATATTTAAATGGATTTTTTTTTAATGGCTGTAACTTTTTAAATATTAATTTTTATCATTTTTTATATGGAATCTTTTTTGCAGATAAATAATTTTTCTACAATAATAGTTTTATTATAATTTCTTGTATTTTTTATAATTTCCAAGATATCGTGAACTTCATTTCTGTGAGCAGAGATTTTACTCCGTTTCCGGACTGTAAAAAGTGCTTATAAGATATTTTTTTATAAAAAGGTGACATATAATAAATATCATAACAAAATTAAACAAAACATGTTTTTATTTAGGATTTAAACAACTTTGAGAAACATATTTTATATTAGATATTTAAGAATATATGATAAAATTTAAATAAATAAAATTCAACGAAGAGTTATTTATCATAATTTTTGAAATATTTTATTGAATGTTGAAATTTTTTTTCTTTACTCACATACACAAAAAAATTGAAAATTTAATTTTTACGTATATTTTGCGTATCGGAGATTTCATCTTCTTAAAGTGCTGGGCGGTTATCGCAGTCACTTCCACTGCAAACCATGCCAGCCGCTGAGCAATGAAGGCCACTTTTTACCTTTATAACAAAGGGCAGAGGTATTATCACATCCAGTAAATGCATGAATAAATAAAAGATACCCTTTTTTATTTTTTCCATATTTACTTAACATAGTCTTACTTAAATAAACTCGTTGTAAGGCAAAAAATTTTTTTATCATTAGATGTTAAAAGTCTACTAACAAGTCCAGCAATGAAAACTTAATTCTCTTATCCCTCCTGAAGAATGGGGTTGGCAAAAAGACGATTATTTAAAACCAGTAAAAATGACGCAACCAGCAGCACCTGAAAACGTCTTTAAAATCATATTTTGCTTCTGCAAAACAGGATGCGGTTCAGCATGTGGCTGCAGAAATGGTGACCTTAATTGAAGAAGATAAAATCTACGATACGCAAAATATAAATAAAATTGAATTTGCTATTGTTCGGAGTGAGTAAAGCAAAAAGATTTCAACATTAAATAAGATATTTCAAAAATTCCGATTAATAACTTTTCATGAATTTTTTTTATTTATTTAAATTTTATCATATTTTCTTTAATGTTTAGAATAATATGTTTTTTAGAGTAAGTTGTTTAAATTCTAAATAAATATATAAATTTTAATTTTGTTATGTATATTCATTTTGTCACTATTATATAAAATATATCTTATAAGCAATAATTACAGTCCAGTAGTTGAAGTAAAATTTCTGCTCTCAGAAATTGAAGTTCACGATATCTTGAAAACTAGAAAGAATACGAGAAATTAATATCAAACCATTTTTGTAAAAAAAATCATTATTTACAAAAAAGATTTTGTGTAAAAAAATGACGAAAATTAATATTTAAAATTTACAGCGATTAAAAAAATCCACCTAAATATCATACATATTGTTTAAACAATAAAAATACCTTTTTGACCCCTTCAAAAGGTTTTTAATTTTGAATAATATAGAAAAACAACATTATTTAAAAAAAATTATCCAAATCAGAGCTGTTTTTGAGGACTTCCAAATTTTGGCTGTTTTATGTATTCTTTGACGCTACTTATTATAGTGCACAAAAAAGTATCATTAGCGTAATAAAAGACGTGAGAGTTTGCTATTTTTGGAATTGAAATGTGAGTTGTGAAGGGAATATAAAGAAGTGGGCTAGGAACTATACTTTGCGGTATGGTACGTTCCACAATCATTCGTTGATTTCTCGTTTTACCTGCTACTGTTAGTCGTAAAACTCAATATACTTTGGGTACCCGTATATAGGTCCGGACATAAAATTTTCTTTATTTATTATTGTACCTACTTTTTGGTATATTATGTAGGTTATATGCAAATTGCAGGTGTTGAATATAAAGTAGAGACTTTTCGTCTTAGTTTATCAGTCGTTTGGAGTTTGTCAAAGTATTTTCGTGTGTTTTATTGAGCATCGAAAATAGCTTACCTAAACTATTAATATAAGACCTGTATAGTCTGTCTCAAAGTATATCGTTATGGCTTTTGACGGACCATACCCCAATAAACCTTTAACGATTTTATTACCTATTGTTATTGGGTAGACCCATTTGTTCATAAGGGCAGGTCTGGGCCAGGTATTTCTTGAGTATTAACCATTAGGCATATAAATATTTTGGCTAATATTTTAGTGGCAGTGTTGAATTACCGTTTTTAGTGTGCGTTTCGAAAATGTTGTTTTACGAGAATATAACTATGTCGCGTCGAAATCATTTGTCATTAGATGCAAAACAGGTTGTGAAAAATGTGTATGAAACTTTAATCAGTAGAGGTCTAATTAAACAAGAACCTTTAAAAGAAACCTGTCTACTTACAAAAACTCCAATATCATCGATAAGGGATATTATTATTAGTAAAAAATTGAACAAAAGAAAAAAAAAACGTACTGATTTTTAATCTCACCGTATAGACAATAGTCCTAATAAGAAGGAAAATAGATTGTCTTTATAAAAGCGGAGTTATTCCTACCTTGGATAAACTGAAAAAGAAGCTAGACGAAGACGAAACCAATATAAATATTAACCGTGCCACCCTCCATAGAGTTGTTTGTAAAATGGGATTTAAATACCGCAAAATAGACAAAAGGCAAGTAGTAATGGAATCGCACAGATTACGCACTTGGAGATTTAATTACCTTCAAATAATTAAAAGATAAAAGTTAGAAAACAGATCCATAATTTACCTTGATGAAACATGGTTCGATACACACGACACAGTATCCAAAGGATGGGTTGATTCCAGTCAAAACTGTCAGACGAAAGCACCTTCAAATAAAGGAAAACGCATTACCATAATACACGCTGGTTCAGAAGACGGATCTGTCCCAAACTGCTTGCTGTGGTCTGCAAAGAATATTAAGGATTCTAGCTTGGATTATCATGAGGATACAAGTGCAGAACTTTTTGAAAACTAGTTTCAAATTATCTTTTAAAAAATATTCCAAACAACAGTGTTATTGTCATGGATAACGCAAGCTACCACAGCCGTCTGCTACACAAAGCACCAGCTTCATCAAGTTCAAAAACTGAAATTCAGGAATATTTGTTAGAAAATGATATTTATTTTAAATTCAGTTACAACAAAACGCATCTTTTGGAAGTCCTTAATTCATATGCAATTAAAAACAATATGTATGTGATAATTTGGTTGAACAGGCTGGGCACACTGTCTTACGGCTTCCTCTGTATCACTGTATGTTTAACCCCATAGAGCATTTGTGGAACCAAGTAAAATCAAAAATCAGCCGAAATTGTTACACCTACTTTAAGTCGCAGTGTTATAAATTTGAAAAAAAATGTAATTACTAACATACCAGTTGGGAGCTGGAAAAAATCACTACAGCACATTATAAAAATTGTGGACTTTTACATTTCTATCCAAAACAACATAAACCCTATTGTAATTAATCTCAATGATGACTCTGATAGTGAAACAGAATTAGATTTAGATATTTAAATTAAAAATGTAATTATGTATAGATAATGCAGTTATAAATTTATTAAAACTTTGCATATATTTAATTTCTTAATGTAAGTTTAAGATTATACTTACCTAAATAAACACTAAATTATAAATCTTTATATTATTAAAGTCCGTCCCTAATGTTCTGTCCTTTAATACCTACCGATCCGCAGTTTTATTGCTGTCGGCAGGTCGTCCATAAATGAAGGCAAGAGCTAACACGGTATACTTTGAGACAGCCTATACCCTTTCAAAAGGTGCGGTGCCTACACAATAGATATTTGTCAGGCAACATATTTATGGTTTGGGTTTTCCACTGAGGGTTGTAATTTAAATTTTATTGCGGTCAAGAAATCAGCGAATTATTGTGAAACATACCATACTATGTTTTATGTTATAGCAGTAACGTCTACAAAATATAAGTAAGATACTTATTAAAACTTTTTATCATGTGACTATACTCCCTTAGGGTATACTTTTGCCCTTGTGCATCTTTGGGTAATCTTGGGTGGGCAGTTAAGACGACAGTTCATAATTAATAATTACTATGGGAAAATAATAACTACATTTTCAATAAGTACGCCAAATTTCCGATTCGTTTTACGTTTATTTGAAAATAGTTTAATTATACAGTGGTAAATTTTATTAGACAATAAACAAACAACCGCATTCATTTCGGCCCCGCAGGCAATACATTAATTATAGTTTAAACACAAATATAATGTTAAATGAACCGACAATCACCCCGAAATAAAAGTACGAACACCATCCGTTATTTCTATATTATTATGTTATAAAAACAATTCTCCATAGATAAAAGGCTTAGTGCCTGTAGAACAATGCGGAAGTTTGTTAACAGATTTCATCTTACTTGTCTGAAATTAATTTTATGTAGGTTGTATTCGCTTTCGCACGTTTTTAATCAAAGATTTTAGGTAACTTTAATGTATTTATGTATTTGTTCAGATTTTTCTTAGAAAGGACCAAGTTTTCAATAAAAAAGTGTCTTAAAAATCTTAGTAGGGTACTCACCTGATGGGACCGTTTTTGTTCTGGTCCCAGGGCATAGATTTTCTACGTACACAAAATGAATTGACCATTAAGAACTTGCGATTTGCCTAGAAAAAAAAAACAAAAAAACCTTTAACAATCAAAAATTTATCGACAATATGGTAACAATGGGCTTTTTGCATAAAATTTCTTTTGAATGAAAAACACATTAAACTTATTGCTTTGCGTATTTAAGAACCATTCGCTAAGTATCTTTTCTTGGAAAAAATTATAGCCCGGTCAATTTACACAAAATTTTCTCAAAATCTAGAATTTAACCGTCGGAAATTGAAATTTTGGATTTAGATATTTTAGGATATTTACCCGTTGTTACCTGTGCACACCTGTATTTATCTGAATTTTTATTATTTTGATATAGCTTTTTAAAAAATTAAAAAACAAAAAAAGTTTATAATAAAAGTTGTAGCAAAGATCATAAGCTACAACTAGTTTTTTTATCATTTTTTATGATGGAGATAAAGCGAAATTTTGAATAGAGTCAATCGTACAGGTTCGTAAGAGGTCCCTCTTTACCAATATTATTTTAACGTAACTCTTTAAAAAATAAAGATAGAGAAACATTTTTCGAATAAAATTTATAGATGAATTGATAAGCTAAAACTGTTGTAAAATTTTTTAAAAATATTTTTATATATCTAGTTATAGGATATTTATAAATTGAACTATTCTTATAGTCGTAACGTACATACTAGCGTTATATTTGTCTACTCGAAAAAAAAACAAAATAGAGCTAATGTTGTTATACAGAAATTGTAACATACGTTTCGAGCTACAATGTTTGTTTGAACATTTTTTTTAAATAGTTTTATAACAGAGATATACTCAATTGTAGGGATAAAATATTGTTATACGCGTGAGTTACACCTCAAAAATATCACTGCCTTCTACTGCATCTCGACAGCGGAGGCATTTTTTTGCCAATAAATGTATTAACGCTTTTAGTAATTATATAGTTAATGATTAAATAATATGTTTAAACAAATTAAACATAAAAACAAATTAAAAACTTTTCATTTATTTAAAAAAATAATAATAATATTTTAGTTAATGTGATATTAAGCCTTTAAAAAGCTTTGATTAATTTTTTTAATCACCGCAATTTTTTAAGTATAATAATAGAATTATTTTATTTCGGAAATAATGAATAAATAAATAAAACTCAGGGTAATTTCATTTAGAAAATAAACATACTTTTTACCTAATTGTATATTAATTAATAAAAAGAGACAAGTTAAAAAATAAAAAAAACATTGTTAAAAAATATTAATTTTAATTATCGGTACAACTGAAATATGTATTAAAAAAAATTCAAAACCATAATGATCATTAATATCATCCGTAATATTTGTCTTCCAATTAAAAGACCTCATTTTCCGCCTTATTTTCTACATCATCGTCTTCTGAATCTTGAAATATTTTCAATCTTTCGTAATTAGTGCAGTTTCCAAATTGACAATATCCACATCATGCATTAGAACATGATAACCCAGCTTATATAATTATGAGCAAAAATTGGTGCATACTACGTTAAAATAAAAAGCAATATTTCAAAGTAAATTTTAGTTGAGAAAAAAAAAATAAATCTTTATAAAACTGTTGTGGTTAGTTGTGGTAAAAATTTAGGCTTTCTTTTATAAATAATCTCGATTTCATATTTTTCAGTAATAAATTTCTATCTAATATTATTAATCAAAAAATCGATAATGGAAATTACAAGAGAACTTTAAGATATTGCGCATGCGCAGTACTCAAAAATTACTTTTTTAAAAATCGGCTGTAATTTTGTTAAAAATTGAGATATTGAAAAAAATTTCAAACAAGAGTTGTGGCTAAGATCACAATCTGCAAATTTTATTTGAAACTTTTTTTTATATTTTTAGAATTAAAGAAGTTCTAATTTAAACAATTAAAATTTATAAACATTTGGTATTTTTGGAAACCTCAGGTTGCATCTCTTAGAGAAAAAATTTTGATCTGATAGATTAATGTTTTTAACCATCTAATTGCAAAATTTTATTGCCCAACGGGTTGATTCTGACCTTAACGTGTATATTGACTGGGCTATTAGTTTTGGCATGATTAGAATTGAAGTTTATGATTGTTCCTTTAAATCAGACTAAAACGACGTGTGATGACACAAGCTAGGCTTGTGGCTCAAGGGTGGTCACATTTTTATACATTTCTACTTTTCCGGTGAACTTTTCCTGCTTTTTCGTAAATTCTGGTAGATTATTTTTTTCGGTAATTAATTGGATTTTTCGCTGTTTGCCTTTATACGATATAAATTACTGGGATATGAAACAAGCCCAGCAGTAAACTTGTTTGCTTCGTGCAGTTATGCAAATAGTGTGTCACATAATATTGATGAGTTTTGACATGCAGTCAGCTTATTAATGGATAACGTTGAAAGATTAAGATATCACAACATCTATAAATTTTCAAACAATCGCAATAGAACAAACGATTGTAAAAAATAATTATTAAATATTATTTGCCCAAGATGGTTTAAAGAAGTTTGAGAGTTGGAACAATTTGTTTCAGATTTTCAAATGTTAAATCAATGGATGACAAAATATTATATAAAAATATTAACCATGACACTTATGAGAATTTTAAAACTAGATTTTATTTCGATTAGAAATATCATTTTTGATTCTGTTTTAAGTTCTATAGGTTAAGTTAATTTTTGTTTTATCGTATAATTACCATTTTATGTTTTTAAATATAATATTTATTTTAAATGACAATAAAATGACACAGAAATGAGAATTGCATTACATCAAAGTAAAAGTGATAAAAATACATAAAAACTAATCTTAATATAATAATGGAGCAAAAAAATCCAACTTGTGGGTCGGACATACATGTATTTCCGACGCTGAATCCAATTTTGAGCTCAGAGATGGCCCTCCCTGTCTGGCTTTGGGCCCCAGGGGCCAAAAATGGCCTCTATACGGCCTGAAAGATAAATTCCCGGATAAGGCGAGGTCGAAGGTGCATACTCAAGCCATTTGTGGTCGAAAAGTTTATGGCTAACTGGAATTCCCCGTTTGGGACCGGAAGAATGACCCCTGAGGATCCGAAAAATCGTGCTTCGGACGCCGCAATCGCATCAGTGGTTATTTTATGAAATTTTAAATTCTGGAACCCAGACTGTGCTTGAAAAATTTATGGCCAACCGAAACTCCTCGTTTGGGACCGGAAAAATGAACTCTTAGGGGCCGGAAAATCATGTTGCGGCGCCGCAATCGCAACAGTGATATTTTAATGTACTTTTAAATTTTAAAACTCAGACTGTGCTCGAAAATTATATGGCCAACTAAAATCTTAATCTACCTGCCTGTGTCTTATTAGAGATCCTCATATATCTCACTGCATGTATATACTTCCGTATAAAGAGGTACTGTATCGTTTATACTTTATACTTTATAGCTTTCTGGAGTACCGTAAAAACCATCATTTTGGTTTAATTCTTGAATTAATGCGTAAACCGAGCATAATGTAACCTTCTCAACCTCAAACCTACTTGCAGAGTAAAAGAACATATTGAAATCACTTAATTTTCCAACCCCTCCAAGGGTATTTTTTCATAGGAACACAACTGTTGCGATTGCGGCGTCCGAAACACGATTTTTCGACCCCCAAGGGATCATTTTCCCGGTCCCAAAGGGGACATTCCAGTGGGCCATATAATTTTCGAGCACAGTCAGAGGTCCAGAATTTAAAAGTACATAAAAATATCACAGTGGCGATTGCGACGTCCGAAACATTATTTTCCGGTTCCTAAGGCGTTACTTTTCCGGTCCCAAACGGAATATTTCAGTTGGCCATAACCTTTTCGAGTACAGTCTAAATTCCAGAATTTAAAAGAACATAAAAATACTACTGTCGCGATTGCGGCATCCGAAACACGATTTTCCTGCCCCTAGAAGGTCGTTTTTCGATCCCAAACGGGGAATTCCAGTTGGTCATTCACTTCTCGACCACAAATCCTGCTTGAGAATGCACCTTCGACCTCGTCTTATCTCGGAATCCATCTTTCAGGCCCTATAGAGGCCAGTTTTGGCCCCTGGGGCCAATTCCAGACGTGAAGGGCCACTTCTCGGGATCGGAGTCAGCGTCGAAAAATACATGACCACAGTTCCACAAGTTCCACATATGTCAGACCAAACACTTTTTTATTCTGGGGCTGTGTTATTTTTAAAAATAAGAGGTTAGTGAGTCCATTATCTTTAAGTTTTCCTAAAATTACCTTAGCATCAAGCAATAACACATGTGTGTGTGACTGAAAGAGTATGAGTTTAAGTAACACCACAACATTCATTTGGTAAAAGCTAAAAGAGTGACCATCTACCATAACAGATATACGTAGTTTTAAAAGAAAACTGGAGATCCACAAAGCTTAGGTGAAAGGCTGTTAGAGAGCATATCATACAAGAGCTAATCAAAAGCATTTAGGTTTATCAGTGCAGTGGCGGATCATGACATTATGAGGCCCCAGGCGCATACTGATCTCGAGGCCCCCAATATCCATACTAAGAAAAGGTTGGTTTACCAAAACAATCATTGCAGATATATTTAAATATGTGTTTATTTCTAAAATAAAGACAAAACTTAAGCACATAAAAAGAAGGTAAAAAAATCTTAGCTTAAAGAAAAGCACATTCTTAGTTTAAAAAAAAACATTTACATTCAAAGTTTTGAACTTACTTACTAATAAGACATGTGTGTTTAAAGCAAAACTTTTCTAGCTTTCTGGATTGCAAACTTATCAATGATTAATTCATAGTCCAACGACTGGACGACATTATTTTGAACATAAGTGACAAATTGCTTAAATGAGTTTGGCTAAGTGAATTACGTAAATAATTCTTAACCCGTTTAAGTACGGAGAATGAACGTTCACCGCTTGCATTGCAGATAGGCAATGTTAAAAAGATTTTCAAAATAGTCTCTACATTTGGAAATGTAGACTGCAGTTCATCAATTAATAATTTATATATAGCGACAGGATCGGATATGTTTTCGTCCTTTGTGTATTTAAGGAAATGGAGAATTTCATCTTTAAAGTATTTAGTATCGACATCGTTACTGTATTTTAATAATAATTTATTCACACATTCAATAATTTCTTCCCTACTCATTTTCTGATTAAGAAAATCGAAAATCATTTAAAACATCAGTGTAAATAGAGGACCTTCTTGATATCTCAGATATAAGTACATCACATTGTTACATTATGTATATTAAATATAAATAATTGTCTACCGTCGAAACGTGTGTCATTATCTGGTGTTTCATCTAATTGCAATTTTCTTTTTTTTTATTCTGCCATCACTACCTGTATAAATCATTTTTTCTATTAATAAATTTGGGTTCTTCCTCAATATTTTCAAATTGGTCTCTTACATCCTTTATAAAATCAGAAAGGGATTTATAAAGATTTGCACCATGAAGTAAATTCGACTGCACGTCTTGAAAAGATTTGCAGGTAGTATTAATCCGCTGCAAGAGTTTGTCCCACACACGGTTAATAAAGCTGTTTCATAGTCGTCAAAATTTTTTGCCAACTTTTTTGCCTTTAATTTACTCATGGGTTTATCAGTTTCACTTAAACTTATTTGAATTAATGATTCCTTTATATTTTTATAATTCAATCTTAAAGCTGAAACGGCATCTGCTCTAGCCGACCACCTCGTTCGGTTACCCTCTTTATATTCTTAGTTTTACCATTAGTTTCATGTGATATACTATCCTTCAGAATATTCCATCGTCGAGTGGATGAAGCAAAATACACATATAATATTACGAAGAAAATCAAAGTGGTGCAGTGCTCCCGAACATGATTCGGCAGCAGAATTTCCAATTAGATTTAAAGTATGACTGGCACATGGTACATATGTAGCTGTTTCAACATACACCTTTAATTTTGCTTGCAACCCGTTGTACCTTCCCGACATGTTAGCAGCATTATCGTAAGTTTGGCCTCTACAGTTTCTTATAACAAGCCTTAGATTTTTTAATGCTTCCAAAACAAATTTTTAAGCGAATTAAAACTATTTTGGCTATCTTATCTTATGGTTTCTTGTGGTTGAATTTTTCTAAAATTACTTATTTTGGCTAGCGCCTCATGAGCCTGTACGGTAATCCGCCACTGTATCAGTGATCTGGGATTTTCTGAGGAACTCAAGAAACTTGGCCAAATCTCTACTGTTATAAAATTTTATATGTCTTTTACACAGTACGCCTGTTAGCGTGCAAGACTATTCTTGAAATGCGGAACAACAAGATAATTAGAAGGCCAATAAATCAATATATTGAGTATAAACACATAAACACAGTTAGACAACTTTTTGCAGGACCTAAATTGCTTCCCCCTTCCAGGTGCATAAACATTTAAATTACTAATATACTGACCATAATCTTTGAATGTTATGATACCGTTAGGACTACTAAAGAAATCAGGAATTGTTTAAAACAAAAACTTTATTGCCCAAATCCCCAAATTATTTATGTTTATCTATGTCGGAACCAATACTAAAATTACCGCCTATTTCATTTCTTATCTAAGCTTAACGCTTAAAACAAAGAAAAAAAAACGTAATTTTTCATTTGTAGCTTCGGCAGTTTTGAAATGCATGGGAAGAAATTAAGATCGTATTGGTTAAAAAGAAATCATACAAAACAACAAACAAGGCAAGATAAATGAATATAAAAAAGTAACTTGTAATTACACTTCACATAAATACACCTAATTAATTAAACATGTTTGTAATAAAATCATCTATAATACAGATGATAATGAAGTACACTGGCCAATACAAACTATACTTCATCTTTTTTTTATATCTTTGTGACAACTCACGAAGGATTTGCATATACATATATACTATATTATACATATACATATATACTCCCTCCTAAATACCAGAGTACCGTGAGTGCCGGGTTTTCCGATGTTTAACCCATCTTTTATGCCCCAGTTCCGTCAACGCTGCCAAAGCACTGAAACATGCAAATATTGCATTTTACAGCACCTTTTAGACAACGCGGTAGTGCCACCACGGACGTTATTTTTAAATAACTACTACCTAAATATGTCTGCCCGGCGGGGCTGGGATTCGAACCCGGATCGCCGGCGCGGCGAGCCGAGGCTCTGACCACTACGCTACGGGACAGACAATTGTAATTTTGATTTTAAACATAAAATATCTTTACACCTTATTTTATGAAATTAATAAAGTATTGCCTAAATAACTTAAATACATAAATTTTAAATTAATGACAGTAATTTCAGGATTTTTTAAAAACTTTAATTACTGCTGAGCGGTACCCCAAACCATAATTTGTATTCTACTGCTTTTTGCAAAAACAGCAGATAAAAACTGATTTGGCTGAGTTACTTATAGGACAATTTAGCCCAATAATGATAGTACTAAATGCATTATTTAAATTTTCTTGGATTCGAGAAATTATATGCAGAGATAAACTATCTAAAATCTATATGGATGTTTAGAAGCGCCATTGTTTAAAAAGAAGAAATTTTGTTTATTAACAATTTTTAAAAACGTGCTTTAGTAAAATTTTATTAAAAAAATCATTAATAAAATACCCTATAAGCCCTGCCTAAACTTACATTTTTTTTACAATTTACTGGTTTCAAAAAATCAAATTTTATTTCTTGGCCCCATCCTTAGCAAAGGATTATATGGAGCCTAAATACTAAACACCGTGGCTCCCGGATTTTTAGATGCTTAACCCATTTTATCCTCCACTTCCGACAGCGCAGTACAGGCCATAAAACATGCAGATATTGTGTTTCACGGCACCTTTTAAACAACGCGGTAGTGTTACCATAGGCGTTACACAAGTAACTACTAGAGGATAAAAAGACTAACAGTTTTACTTCTTTAAAGCTTTTTAAAATTTTATACCTCCTTTTGTTTTTATTATTTTCTTCCTCGTAACGATATTAAAAATGCGTTAAAAGCAATTCCAATCTTTCTTTTTGAGCCTCTTGTAGAACATGTTCTGTGGTAACTTTACTCTCCGTGCTTTTTTGAACCTTTACTTTTTTAAAATAACTTTGTGAAAGATAAAGTCCCTCTTGCTCAAATGGCAGTAAATCCTTCTGGTTCATTTCCAAAACCATTAGTCAAAACTTTGGCAACAATTTTTTTTTCAACCCCAATCCCTGAAGATGAAATTCTTTTTTTTCTTCTAAAAAAAAAAAGCTGTTGCCAAACAATTGCGTTCAATTTCTACTGTTATCCTCTGGTAATTTTTCCCAACAGTTGCCAAATCGTCTGGGCTGGGTGGCATTTCAGCAATCGTCTTGAAGTATTTGGAAATACACAATATTTTACATGACATACACTATGGATTCCGTCACAGAAGATCCACAGTTGATCTTCTTTCCTTTGTCTCACACAACTGGAACAAGTCCCTTGAGTTTCTTGTTAAATCCCAGATTGTTTCTCTTGGCACATCTAAAGCTTTTGATCAGGTATGGCTTCTTAACAAACTTTTTTTCTACAGTCTTCCTCCTAAGCTATGTTCTTGGCACTCCAGTTTTCTTTCTAATCGACGTATATTAGTTATTGTAGATGGTCATTCTTCCAGCTTTTATCCAATTAATGCTGGGGTGCCCTAGGTCTTAGTACTGGCACCTACTCTGTTTCTTCTTCAAATCAACGATCTACTCTCTTCCACAAGGAATCCTATCCATAGTTTTGCTGACGATAGTACCCTCCACTCTAATATTCAATTTCTTAAGACACCCTGTAATTCTAATTTGGTAAACAAGCGCAGGTCAATGCAGATATTTCTTTTACAAGACCTTAAAGTAATCTTGGATTGGGGCGCTAAAAATCTTGTCCAGTTTAATGCCTCCAAAACACACTCATGTTCGCAATCGCAAAAAATTTGGCACATGCCCATTCGTTACATATGAGCAGCCAACTTCTGCAGAACAAAGAATCGTTTAATCTGGCGGGTGTTACTTTTGAGAATAACTTAACTGGCCAAACACTTCATCCATGGCCTTAGCAGCTTCTCTTGGATTTTTTTTTTGACCCAAAAAGTATTTCTCTCCCAAATCTGTCGGATATCTGTATTTTCCCGAAGCCCCTTTTTAGAATATTGTTCTCACGTCTGGGGAATGGCGTCTCATACAATACTTAGCATTCTTGACTCCATTCAGGGAAGAGCTGAGAAGTTTCTCTTTTCCCCCAAATCTCCAAATGTCTCGTGTGAATAAACTCTCTATCACCACACTTCAGACACCCACAGTACGTTAGTACTTGGGCCTTAGCCTTTGTGGACAAGAAAAAAAAACACTGCAGCTTTTCGCAAAATAAGCTACTTTGTTTTTGTACTCTCCAGGGACACTGCACTTAGTGGTAAAGAAAATCTGATTAAAAGTAAATAGTGGAAAATATGTTTAGGTTAAAACTAAATACAACTAAAAGATCAAGATTTTAAGTACAAAGTCGGCCAACAAGGACTGAAGAGAGCCTTATTTGTGGCATTTCATCCCGTGTATTTTGTTTCATAGAATTCTAATAATACTGATGGAGATTCAATAAAATAAAAAATAGAGATTTAACCTAAAATTACCATTTTCTTATTGGTTCGTTTTTGAAAGCTACTCATTTATTCGTATTTTGTAATGAAAAGAATTCCATCCTTATCAACAGAATTAATTAAATTAATATGAGTAATTGGCGACTTAAACTGTAGATTAAAAGTTTAAAATAAATACATTAAATGCTAAAACTAAAAAAGTTAATATTCTGTGAAGGTTTCACGTGTATTACTTCTTTTCTAGATGATTTTTTATCATTTGTTTATTTATAATTTAAGAATTCACAAAAAAATTTAAAAGAAAAAACATATCTCACAAAGTTATACGCTGTTGAAGAAGAGGGGAAAAAAGTACGCCATTCGTGTGACAATTCCGTCTCTTCTGGTCACCTAAAAAAATCAATCAGTACAAATGTCATTATGGCAGGAACCAGAAAAAAAAATATATTTTTTTGTAAAATGGCGGTTTCCCAAAAAAAGGTAGGTTTTTTTTCGGTTATTTTTTAACTTTTGCGAATTTTTAAAATTATTAAAAACTGAACATTCTATTTTTTGTTGGTTCCTGCCAGAGAGGGATATATAAAGAAAATTCATGATAACTTTTTAAAAAATCGGTCAATTAGGACTTGAGATTTTGTAACAAACCTTTCATAAAAGTAGTTTCGGAAAAAACGCGTTTAAAGTTTTAAGTTAAGTTTCAGGTAGTCTAACAGATAGAACAGTACATATTACATATTACTTACATTTCTTTAATCAGCGATTCCGGCTGCTTATATCACACCTTCTTTTACCTCATATTAAATATTTAAGGAATTTCTGTTCGAAAGATAAGCACTTCTTTCTTTTTTGGAGCACTTTAAGCTCAAAACTCAGAACTTTCGATTCTTGCTTCATTGCGCCGAATATCAATTTTAGCTAAAACTTTTAAAATAATTTAAATTTCGAAAAATCATTTTAGGGAGATATTCTCAAATATCTAAACCATTAAAATATAAAAAAGTCGATTTTTTTTATTTTCTAGACTAGAATACCCCCTTAAAACTAATTAGGAAAAAAAGAATAGTTTTAAAAACGAACTAAAAAATAAGGTGTCCGATTAAGGAAATAATAATGTTATATTGCATATTTTTTTGTTTCAACCCAAATCATTTCCTTGAGTATTATTTTAGAATCCACAGTAGAAAAACAGAAAATGGCTATTTTATTTTTTTCAACAACAAGAAAAGTCACAAATATAGCCCTGTTTAGTCTTTGTTGAATGACTGTATGTTTAAGTAAAAAAAAAAAATGTACATAATTTTCTGTTAGCTAAAAATCGATTAAATGATTTACACTTTCGGTTTGTAAGTGTAAACTAGACATTAAAACATCAAAACATATACCGAAAACTCCATAATTAATGGTTCAACCAAAAAACAAAAGAAAAATCGCTATTAGTACTAATATTGTTTCTGTCGGAGTTGTTTCATTCTTGTCTAAAACTAATAACATATATTAATATTAAAGTTGGAACCCATAAACATCGAGCAAAGACGCTGCGGTGTGTTAAATAACTTTTTTTTCTCATTTCGCTGTTTTACGTTCAATTTTGTTTTACTGGAAAATAAAATAGGTTTCGGATTGGTTTTTCTGTAAAACTGCCTTTTTACGTACAAGTTACAGAATATTATGACGGAATTTTTTCTTTATGTTCAAAATAACTCTAAATTCAGGGCTACTTCTGTGGTAGTTGTAATCAGTGGCGGATCTGGGTTTTTTTTTTGATTAAAATGTGAGACACGGAACCCACACCAAATATATAAACTTAATTTTTTTTGAAGCCCCCCGCCCCACAATGATCTGGGGCTAGGTCATAAGTGGTCAAATGCGACATCCTGATATCATCCTTGACCGATGCTCATTGCTAATTGAGCTCCTTACTGATCCCAGGGATTTGAAGCATTAAAATTAATTTTAAATTTTTTTTTTAAGTTACAGAGGGTTTTTTGGTAAATTTTTTTGGGGTAATACCATTGGCCCCTAATAGCCCAGGCTGTAGGAATTTTCATGACTTTAATTTGTAACGGGGAAAAGGTGTTAGAAGTTGTAGGGTGAAACCTGAATTTAACTAAAAGTTTTAGACTAAAAAAAGTGTGGGGGGGTGGAGGGTTAAAGGTGCTAAAAAGGTTTTTCGCTTCTAAAACGTCTTTTTTTAATTTTTTTGGGGGAATACGTTCAGAATGTTTTATTGTATTATTATTAAAAATTTTTTTCCCCATTTCTGTCATTGCAAAACTTAGGATTTTTAATTCTTAATTAAATGAGGGTTCTAAAGCATAATCGTAAATTTTTTTTCTAAGATAATTGTTTTTTACTGATTTTAGCCCCCCTAATCTAGTAGGCTATTTTTTTTTTGTTAATAAATATTTTGGGAAAATTATAAACTGTCTTTCGCTTTTTAAAGACTTATATTTTACTAATTTAGATAACAAAAAAAAAAAAAATTTAAGTCCTTCTTTTGACCCTTTAAAAAAAGGTTTTTTTTTTTGTTAATAAGCAATTGGAGCCGGACCCCCCCCTGCGTAAGAAAACTTTAAACCAACACATGGAACGCTGGCTTCAAAACAAATATAAAAAATAATATTTTTTTTTTTTTAAAATTTAAATTACTTTTTAAAAATTTAATGAACATTCAAAAAAAAAAAAAAATTTTAATTTTAATTTTTTTTAGAATATCCCAAAACCTAAAAAATTTGGTTTTTTTAAACTCTATTGCATTTAGAGGGGAAAAAAATATTTATTAAATTAAAAAAGGGTTTTAAAAATACATAGTTTTTTAAAAGTTTTTTTATCGTTAATATTTTTAAGATATTGACCTTTACTTTTTTTAAAAAAAGTTAATTGAAACCAGCTTTCCATATTTTTTTTAAAATTTTTCTTTGGGGGGCCCCCCCAATTTTTATTAACAAAAAAAAATTTTTTTTAAGGGCTAAAAAAAAGGACTTAAATTATTTTTTTTTCGTTGATCCAAATTAGTAAAATATAAGTCTTGAAAAACCCAAAGACATTTTTAATACCTAAAATATTTATAAACAAAAAAATAAGCCTACAAAATTGGGGTCAAAACAGTAAAACCCCAATTATCTTAAAAAAACCCCTCATGCTTTAGAACCTCTCTTTTAATTAAAATTAAAAAAAATTTTTGCAATGAAAAAGAAAAAAAAAAATTTTCAAAATTATCAACTTTTAAAAAAAAGGCTATTTTTAAGGGTTTTTTTTTAATTTTTTTAAAAACATGGACCAAATCAATTTTTGCCGGGCTCAATTTGGGTTTTTTTTGTACCCAAAAAACATTATGAACGTATTTCCTTAACAATGGCGCTTGCAGAAGCAAAAACACTTTTAAAAACATTTTTTAACCCCCACCCCCCCCTGCCCCTTTTTTTTCGGGGCCCCAAAATTTTTAAAGTCTTTCGGGGAATCCCCTCACAATTTTCCCCCCTTTAACCCTTTTTTAAAAAAAAATTTAAAAATCATAAACCCCCCCAATTTTTACCTACAGACTGGGCTATAAAAAAAAGTAAAAAAAAGGTTATAAAAAGGCAAAAACTTTTCGGGAAAGGGGAAATAAAAAAACGCGTGTAGGGTAAGGATGGCTTTTAACCTATTGAAAAAAAAATTTTGGGCGTTTTGGTTTTCAAAATTTTTAAAAAAACTTTTTTTAAAAATGTTTCTCTTGTTTCAAGACTAGATCTTTTAAAGTTCACCTTGGTCCCTTGCTAGTTTTAAAAAGTATGATCTCAAGGCTTAATGAGTAAATCAAATTTATACATTTACCCGCCGTGACCCGCCCATGGGGACAACATGAAACAGAGATAAACTCTATATAACAATGTTCCCCGGTGCGTTATTATTGCCACAAGTTTTTTCCCATTTGTTTTTTTTTTAAATAAATACTAAAAAAAAATACCCACCTTTTTCCATCATTTACTTTAAAAATTTAAATTTTTTTTTTTTATTTACAGTTAGCTCTTATAAACACAAACTAAAATGAAATTTCATTCAGTTGAAAATATTTGTCCTCGCATATGTCATTTCCCCAAGGTATTTGCACTTGCGCAGTATAAATATTAAAAAAAAAAAATATGTATGAAAAAAGTTAGACAAAAGAAAACAACTAGCAAAAACAAAATTCTAAAAATTTCTTTATCAATGACGAAATGACTTATGACCGCTTTTTGACTTAGCCCGATCACTGCGCGCCCCAAAAAAAAACGGTTTTTAAAAAAATTTCTTTTGTATTTTTTTTTGATTTCATAAATTTTGGAAAATTCCCCAAATTTTTTAAATTTTTTTTTAAAGGTTTTATTTTCTGAAATATTTGCAGAGGAAAAACGTTGGGAAAAAAATTTCATTTGGCTATTGTTTTTAGAAAAACATAGATAATTTAGCGAAATTTGGGATTTAACGATAAAATTTGATCCAATTTATGAAAAAAATATAAAAATTTGCTTTGAAACTTGATTTGTCTCTGCCCAAATAAAAATTTTCTGTATCAAAGTTTCCCTTTAATCCAATCCATATATTTTGGTGTGGGGGAAATCTACTTTTTAAAATAAAAAAAACAATCATAGAGCCTTCACCGGTAGTAATTTATTTTTACCATGATAAATACTCTTGTTTATACTACAGTTTTTATTGTAACTTTACCTTTAGATGTTCATTGCGTATTGATTCGAGTCGCAAAAAATGTTTTTTCTACGACTGCTATAATTTTTTTTTAAATACTAAAAATTTTAATTAATTCATCTAAAATTACAAATTTACTTTTTATTTAAGTTTATCTTGATAATGGTTTGTCACCCGAAACGTAGATATGTATTTAGATTTTGTATTTTTTTTTCTAATTTAGACAATCTGCAAGTTCAGAGGGGTCTACAGCACTAGTTTTAAAAAATTTTTTCAACCTGGGGCTAAAAATCAGTAACTTTAAATGTTAGAACCTAAAATTTTTTAGATTGGGATGTATATTGTAAAGTTGTCACTGTCAAAGAGACAAATTGTTCAAAATTTTTTTCAGCACACGGAAAATATTTCTCCTCTTGCTCATCGTCGAGCTGTAGGGGATCTGTCGCTCTTCTATAGGTATTTTCACGGCTTCTGCTCAGAGGAGTTGTCCATAATACCTTCTTTGGCAGCTTCCAACAGAGCAACACGTGGTGCATCTTTTATGCATTCTTTCACAGTTCATCTAGAAAGGCCCCGCTTTCTTTGTTTCTTCATCCCCAGAGTGTCTAGACCATGGAACCTGTTACCCGCAAAAGTTTTTCCTTCTCCTCCCAGTAACCAAATATTTAAGTCCCGTGTGTACAAACTTCCTCTCACCAAACTTAAGACACCCACGGTACGTTAGTACTTAGGCCTCAGCCTTCGTGAACTGTCCAAAGATAAAAAAATATATATACAGTACGCACTTCCACTGTAATAAATTTGTGTATGGTTTAATTTTATTAGGGCAATATCATACTGACTTTAACCAGTACGGCTTTCAACTTACCACAAATCTTTTCGGAATTTCGTATCATGCGCCTTACCGATTTTTAAATTTGAAGTGCTAGTACGCATGACGTGAAATCCTGAAACGCTTGTTTCAAATTGTGCCACTTTTCAAATTAGGGATTGTTTCTCCCCTTTTTTATTATCTTTGGTCCTGCAAGCAATTTATTTTTTCTTAACGTTGCTACTCCTAGCTGAATATGGGCGTCAAGTTACTTTTTTCGCTGTTTAAGAAATATTAACCTCGATTTATACATAATTTAATTATCTCTTACCATTTTTAAGATATGGGCATTTAAAATTTATTTAACATTTTTTTTCAACAATATAAAAAATAAATACGAGTATACAAGAAATGCCCAGAATTTAAATTAAATACTTACGCTTTAACTAATTATACAAGAAATCAACTATTACATGCCCCAGTAGTTAAATACAAATTAAAATTCTAAAGTAAATAGAAGACTCAACTTTTCTATTTATTTAACAATTCTCCGATGGTTAACACACAATTTCCTACTTATTCCGTCGTTTACATGAGATTGTCTTTTTCATTTTTAAAACGTTCAAGATATCTTTGCCTAAAACGTACAAGGCTAATTGTGCTTGCATTTGATTCCTTATTTTATATAATTAGATGAGCGTTTAGAAAAACTACAATTCTAAGTGGAAGATTGACTTGATTATTGAACTAAATGTTCCAATATGTTAATAAATTATATGGTTAATAACTCTGCATGTATCTGTATTAGGAACAGTGGCGTATCAAAATACCTAGCAACATTTTAAGTTAAAAAATGTGCTGATTATTTAACCATTAATTGTTTTACCAATTTTATATTTCGAGCAGATATTTTTGTCATACAAAATGTTCCTAATTTTTCCTCTTTAAAGTTTTTATTGTTTCGCTAGAATCTTTTTCTATTAGTCCAATAACCGACAAACTTCACCCATCTGCCAACCGGATGAAAACTTGAAAGATACGAAAAAAAGTAATTCTTGATAAAAACTTCTGCTTGTCAAAAAAATATGAACCACAATGAGAAAATAGATTTTATCAATAAAAGTAAAAATGCAAAAAATAAAAAAAAAACAAACAAAGCCAGTCGTTTTTGGCCTTTTAACGTAAAATGATAAATAAAAACTTGTTTCAAAATTATGTTTAATCGATTCAAAACTTCTGAGAAAATTTGAATTTACGAAAAACAAAAATCAACATTTTTGCAAGTAAGCATTTTTTTCTTTTTTTACATTTTACTTTTTTTTTTCATTGTATATATATTTAATTAATGTTTAGTAATGTACAGGTATGGATTAAAGTAAAAGGGGTTATTTTAAAAATGTTGATTTTCTATTTTTCTTAATTAAAATTTTTTGTTTAGAAAAGTCAGGAATCAGTTTAAGAAGTAAATATAAAGGGGTTTTTTTTATTTATTATTTTACGTTAAAAGGCCAAAAAATGACTGTTTGCTCTTGTTTGATTTTATGTTTTTGCATTTTGAGACGCCCTGTATGATGAATCTATTTTCTCATTGTGGTTCATATTTTTTCGACAAACAAAATTTTTTTATCAAGAATGATTTTTTTTGTATCTTTCAATTTTTGGTTCATTTGTCCTCTTTTTAAACCCGCATTCGGGGCCCCTTACTGTATATATATTTATTTATATAATTATAAAATATATATATATATATATATATATATATATATATATATATATATATATATATATATATATATATATATATATATATATATAAGACCAATGCTACCTTCCCCTGTTCAAAAATTTAATTACCACTTAAAATCATCAAACGAGGTGAGTAAAATGTAAAGTGTTAAAAAAGGACAATCTCACAGTTGGGTATCATTACAAGATTTGTTGGGTAACTGATAAATCCCAGAGATTATTTGATATTTTTGTCCATAAGTGTATACAGGGTGTCCCAAAAGTAACGGGACACAGAGAAACAGCAAATTCCTTAGGTCGAAATAATACAATAAACGTAAACTTGCCTTATCACAAAGTTGATAATAACTAAGAAACAGGGTACACCCAAAAAACCCTTTAACCCTCCCCCCAAAAATCAGCCTTAAAGATCACTGGGGATTTGGAGACATTTGAGGGTGATTTTAGGGGGATTAAAGAGGTTTTCGGGTTTTGTGCCCGTGAAGACTTTAGATCAGCGTGTTAAAAACTATTACTTTGCAAAGTTTAAAAACAATTGGCCGATACCCATTTTCTATAGGAAAATTGCGGGGTCCTTTAAAGCGCGTTTATCTCGAAAACAGTTGCTCCTTGAGACCTAAGAGTCGTAGAGGGAATTATTGTAACTTCTTTTTTAATAAACAGGTCAATAAAATAACCTTTAAAAAAGTTATGCCATCCAAAACAAGTGTGGTAGGCCTTTGCTGGCGGCCTTTACTAACAATATTAAAAGCATAAACGAATTTGAATTTCTCGCCTTAAAGAACCTCCAAATTCCCAAATTTTTTACCGCTATGTCATTTAGTAAAGAAATTATTAAGAAAAAAAGAAAACAAAATTAAAAGTTTAACACCCTGTATCTTAGTTGTATTAACTTTGGGATAAGGCAAGTTTACGTTAATTGTATTATTTCGGCCTAAGGAATCTGCTGTTGTTCTGTGTCCCATTACTTCTGGGACACCCTGTACATATGAGCGAAAGGACACTTATTCATATACTGACCAATCACGAAATCCCGAAAACCACTTAATCTTTAAAAATAAAATTTGGCACAAGGGTAGATTATAAGTAGGAGACGTCCGCTAAGAAAGGATTTTGGAAACTTATCTTTTAAAGGGGTAAAAGGGGGGGTGAAAATTTATATCGAACTTTGTCATTTCTGGACTTGGAAGTATGAAAATTGGTATGTAGGCTATCGATTAAAATTACGAATTAATCGGCTTTAATATTTTTGGACAAATTTATATGGAAAAATTGTCATTTTTAAAGTTGTTAATATGTAAGTTGGTAATAAGGCTTCTGATTACCTAAAAGAATAGGAGACGTCAGCTAAGAAAGTATTTTAAAAAACTTTCCCTATATCGAACTTTTTCATTTCTGGACTTAAAAGTATGAAAATTGGTATAGAGGCTACTGATTAAGATTCAAAGTTATACGATCAGCTGTGAATCTTTTGTGGCAGAGTCGCACTGTCTATAAAGTATATAATTTTATGTTTAACCAAGTACTTTAATATTTGGAAATGGAAAATTTTTTTTCATTACCTTGCATACAACTTAAAAAGGGATATCGGTCTATAATTAAAAGTAAGAGTTTTAGGTTAGGTTTCCTTTCTTGGGAATAGATTGCACACGCAAGACCTTCCAGTACTCCGAAAACATGCCCCTGTCATGAGATATAAGAGCGTCAAGAAGCAAATATCTAAGTTTTAAAGTTTTCCCTTTAAATATATAGATAAAAGTCTCTCCTTTAACAGTTTTTTTTTTACTTCAAAGAACCATAAAGCAAATTATTTTATGATTTTTGTGAAAAGTTATGGGAGAAAATAAGAAAAACATCACGAATAAAACCTGCGCCACTGCAAAATTCTTGCAGGAATACCATCAATAAAAGCATATTTTCCCAAGATAGAACAGCAGCAATCTATGGGTCGCTAAATTAGATCCACTTAGTGTCGCGGAGTGTTCAAGAAAATTGTGCTTAGTATGCATGCACTTAAATCATAAGTTGTGGTGCTCAAAACGCATTTGTATCTGGTAGTAGATTGGGTCCTCTTTAGATACAAGTGGACTATGCAAAAATGCACCGCATAGACCACTTCAACATTTGAAATGCATTGTGCTGCATTACATACTCTTCAAAGTGTGCTTTTTGTTGTTTTAGAATATTTCTTCTCAGTCCTTTTCAGCTGTCGCACACGAATTTTATTACCGCTTTGCGGCATGATCAACTTGTTTGTTGGCCCTGCGCTATTTCTTTAGCTTGTTTCTTTTTTGATCCTAACTACCTGTTTTTTTGATTTACCTTATTTACTATATGTTTTTATTTCTACTAGTGCCAGTCATGCGAAGCGTGAAGAGTACTTACTGGATTTCTAGATAGATAAATATTACTTTATTTGACAACGTTATTATATTACATATTAATTATTACATAAATATACAATGGTATATATGTTACTGTGAAAGTCCGAAAATGGTTCAATGTCGACATTCACCGTTGAATGTCAAATATTAAGAAAAAAACTGAACGAACACTAACCAAAACTAACAACTTTGGTGCGTTCTGGTTAAAACTAATAATTTGGTTAGTTGTGGTTAGTTTTGGTTAGTTGTCGTTCAGTTTTTTTACATATTGGACATTCACCGGTGAAAGTCGACATTCACCAATTTCGGACTTTCACGGTAACATATACATTTATTGAGATCTCGAAAACTATAGGGGATACAAAGATGGTTAAATTTGGACATTCATGTAATATACGCTAATAATTGGCCATTCAGGAAGTTTTAAAATACCGAGTATTTTCGAGAATATCCTAGAAAAACTGAAATTTTGAAAGGTTGTCTTGATTTTTTCTTAGTCCCACTTTAAAACGGATTTAAAAATAAATTTCACATTTACATTATCACACACCACAATATCTAATAGCGATTTCAGATTTCAGATCCGACGTTTCTCGACTAGGCCATCATTAGCAACTTTATTTTTTCTTATAGCCGCAATATTGGATCTTTAAGTAGGTAAATAGTGATCCTTATTTGGATTTCAACAATGTTTAACATATTTACTATAAAACCTCATTTATTTTGAAAAAAGAAATATTGTCTTAATTGGTCTCCTCCTTAATTGGAGTAAAGAAATTGCCTTTCTCCGGTCAAGTTAGCCCGAAAAATAGGGGTACCTTTGCATAAATTCCCAAACAGCTGAAATTTTACATGAACGTTAGGGATGCGATTATAATGAAATTTTGAAAAGTCCCCATCGATCCGATGTATGCAAAGATTTTATACAGTTTTATTAGCGAATCAGTTAGTTTTTATGATAAAAATAGTTTAAATAAAAATTGTAGATCATACAATTGTCTACAAAAATTGTTTTTAGACTTTTTTTTCTAAAATTTACCATTTCTGAGAAAAAGCGATTCTAAAATTTACTAAAGTTTTATCCCCTATACAATATCTCATTGAAATGCTACTGATACTAACTATGTATTACCTAAAGCAATTAATCATTATCCAACTGATGTAAATTTTTTGTTGGTAAAGTTGGACCTTGAAAAAATATTTTTTAACAGGCAGGGCTAACAACATCGCAAATATTTTTGAAAGTGGTTAGTGGCTTATAATAAATGTAAACATTTATTTTTACATGCTATTGTACAATTATTTAAAAAGACTTATTTAGTCTGCTAAAGTTTTTGTAGATATAATTTATTCCAGAATTTTAATTACCCACGTGATCGGTTTCTTCTTCAGTATAAGGAGCTCAAAAGTATTGCATAGATATGTTACTTACTTATCATTTTGCAAAACTACTCAAAATGGAAAAACGTTGTCTTCATAAATACTCGGCTTCTTCTTAACTTTATCGGTATATTATCAGGTTCAAGGGTGGCTTGTAATCAACTGAACTTCAGAAGAATGGATGACGCGCGACGCGACGGTTTCCCTTGCGGGCTTATTCTGGATCCAAGTACTCGGGTCATTGCAAATCAAGTCGGTTTAAGTAAACAGTGTGGAAAACATTGCGGGAAAATCACATTCACCGTGTCCAAGCACCACAGCCCAAAGATTTCTTGGGAGGTAAGAACTTACTTAAGACAGGACCGTGTTCGCCACAATAAATAAATGTAAGTTCCTTATTATTTAATATTTTGAAAAAAGTTATTTATTTTAATAAGGTCTATATATTGTTAAAAAAAGCGTCAACTTAGGAATCACCCTGTATACATCTTTGGACGCATAATATAAGAAAAACTATTAGTCTGCGTGACTTATACTAATGTACTGCAATTAATTAATTCAATCCAACTGATGAAAATTTTATTGTTGGTGAAGATGTTGGACCCCAATTAAAAATATCATTTATTTTTCAAAACCCTCAGGGCTCAACAACTATCGTAAATATTTTCAAATTTGAGTTTATCGGCTTATAATAAATATAAAAATCACATTTTATTTTACATGCTCACTAGGATACAACCTCTGCAATGTTCCGGAAGGGTAAAACAACAGCTCTTAAATTATTTGAAAAACAAGACTTAGTTATGTCTGCTAAAGTTTTTGAAGATATCAACTCTACTCCAGAAATTTTAATCACCCACCAATTCGGTTTCTTCTTACAGTATATGGAGCTCCAAAAAAGTTACTTGCATAGATAAGTTACGTTACTTATCTTTTGCAAAACTTACTCAAAATAAAAAACGTGTGCAATTAGTTGTCTTTCTTCAACCTCGGCTTCTTCTCAACAACATTTTTATCATATATTATCAGGTTCAAGGGTGGCTTGGTAATCAACTGAACACAGAAGAATAGGATGGAAACTAATTGATAATGTACTGGAACCAATCCACACACTACTTCAACCGGCACCAGAGAAGCTTCTTAATACTTTTTTTGCATCTGCAAAAAGGGGTGTTATTTAAAGTGCGACTGCAAAAAAGTGGGTTTATTTTGTTTACCAGCATGCACCAGTTGTCAAGGCCAGTCGTGTTCAAATATTAAATCTCCAACGGAAGAAGATCCTTACATCAACGACGAAACAACTGATGTATCGCCATTTGAACAATTTACATCAACTCAGAAAGAAGCAGAAAAGGAAGGAAAAGATGGAGAAAGAGAAAAAGGAAAAGATGAAGAAGAAGAAGATATTGAATGAAAAGGCCTTTGATTCTACTAGGATTTAATAAACTAGACGGAGGAGTAGGCTTACTGAAAAAACCATAATAAAAAAAACGCGGTAAGTACGTTACCCCACAGGTGGCGTGGAAACATGTGCAAATTATAGGGAATAAAACTTAAGTAAATTTTAAAATCGCTTTTTGCAGAAATAGTAAATTTTAGGGGGACAATTGCATGATCTACAATTTTTGTTCTAACTATTTTTATTATAAAACTAACCGTTTTGCTAAAAAATCCATTTTTGCGAATTTTGACCTTGTATAAAATTTTTTGCACAAATGGAATCGATGGGGACTTTTTACATTTTTATTATGATGGTATCTCTAACGTTTATGTAAATTTTTAGCCTCTTGGGATTTTATGCAAGGGTGAATGTCTATTTTGACCGAATAACTTTTATTTTTTTTGTAAAAATTAAATGTCAGTACAGTCAAAACAAATTTGCAAGTTTTATAAAGAATTATTTTTTTTTTTGGTTAATAAGAAAAATGTATGGTAACAAATTTGTCATGAATTGTTTGAAAACAGCGCAAATGTACATAAAAATTTGTATATTGGAAAGGCAAAAGGCACTCGCTTACCTTAACTATTTGAGAACCGAATTTGAGGAATATCTGGATAATTTACCCTTGAAAAATATAACAAATTTTGATTCCAAAATAAGGGAGCCCCTGCACATAATACTGGAGCTTTCTTAACTACCTATTTTTTTGATTTATCTTGCGAAGCGTGAAGAGTACTTACTGGATTTCTAGATAGATAAATATTTCTTTATTTGACAACGTTATTTTTTGTCCAAATTACATAAATACATATATAAATATATATAGGTATATACAAATATTGAGATCCGAAAACTATAGGGGATACGAAGACATTTTGACATTTATGTAATATAGGCTACAGGAAGTTTTAAAATACTAGGGCAATCTGAATATTTAAACAGTAGAGTTCCGCATAGGTTGATAAGTATATATGGGACCTAATAGGTGGCCGGCAAGGTCCTCCGTCCTTACGGTTTTGAATACGTTTTTGTTTGGTATATGAGGGGCAAGAATATTCTACTATGTAAAAAGACCTTTAAAATGTATCATGGTAGAACACTTAGAAGAAGAGATTTTTTTTTGGCTGCTAACAGATTAATAAGATGCGTGCGTTTATATGTCCAAGAGGAAGGTCATCATTTTAAATACTTGCTGTTATGTTTAATAATAATAAGTATAACATATTATACTATGTTAAAATCAGAATAATAAGCATTATTTATTTATGTAAAAATCAAATTTGGCGTCCATAAAAAAGATACACTTGATGATGATGGCCAAGTGATGAAACGTCCAATGTGAAATGTAAAAACACTATCAAATAGCGCGAAAAAAGTGGCAGTGCATATGTGTAAATTATTGTCGAATTCGTTTTAAAATTAAGCGAAGGACTATGTTCCAAAATTTAAGTTTTTTTGAAATATCCCCAGAAATTCTCCAAATTTTAAAACTTTTAAAACGGTATATTGTTAGTCACATAATTGTGGTAATAACAACCCTCGCCCTTCTAAGCAATATATTATCTGGCTAAAAATCACTGCATAAGCTTATTTCGTTTTTTTTTAAACCTATTCAAATCCATCTTACTGCACAAAATATCCTTCGTTATGCCTATTTTTGTGCCACGTTTCTTCGACTACTTATTAAATGATATTGAACAATATTCATACCGAATATCAATTATGTTAAAATATAATAAAATAACCAGAACCAGTACTAGAGTTTTTTAAAAATCTCCTCGTGCCTAACGGACCTATTTTTCAATTATCTTCACTAGGTGTGTATAAAATAATTTTGTTCCGATTTGTAAAACGTAATTTTCATGTACTAGATTTAGACTTTTAAAAGGAAGGAAGAACAACTATGTAGGTATGTAAGCACGACCTTCTAGCTAACTGAGGTTGTATGTACAGTAAAATGGGTGTAGCTTAGATAGATAGAGGAATTTGCGGATATAGATTTAAACAGTCTACTTAAGAGTTAGATATTATCGGTAATTCAAACATTAAATAGTTTTTTAAACACCAAAATCCATAGTCTGCCAAAGTATGGCGTTTATTGCTATTTTAAATACATATTGGTAAAAGTAAAACATATTTAGAATTAACAGTATTAACAAAACAATTTCAATAATTTTAAAGTTTAATGTAGCCACCATTATTGTTAAAGCAATCCTAAAAGCACTTTTCTGTTTATCAGGTTAATTCATAGATGTCAAAAAAGAACTAGAATTCTGACTAGGAATTAAAAATCGTACCCTCATATAAGACCAGCCACAAAAGAATTTTTCTTTACGATTTTGGCAAACCCCTTAAAATCTAGATTGGCGGGACTACACTGGACTGCACAAGTACACAAAATACTATATCCCAGACAGTTAAAAATTATTAAATTTTACAAGAATATGAACCGGCCACAAGATATAAACAAATCACATCGCCATTTACAAAACTAAATTGGCTAAATCAACTCAATGACCGTCAACAAATAAAATGAAGTTGGTAGTGTTGCCACTACAGGTCCATTACTTCCAAAAATACATATAGGACTCGCTTAGCATGTATGTACTATTTTTATTACACAGGCGCTTATGGGAGTATATTATAATTCTTTTTAGAAACATTCGTGATGTTATTTTGATTTGAAAAACAAGCGCAGGTAAATGCAGATATCTCTTTCACAAAACCTCAACCCTATCTTGGATTGGGGCGCCAAAACTCTTGTTCAGTTTATTGCCTTAAAAACACAGTCATGTTCGCTGTCGCAAACGCTTATCCGTTACATATGAGCGGCCAAGTTTTGCAGAACAAAGAGTCGTGACACAAACATGCATAGCCTCGGCAGCTTCAAAAAAACTTGGCTTCCTCTTTCAAGCCAGAAAGTATTTCCCTTCTTCCAATCTGTATACTCTGTACTTATGTATCCCAAATCAGACCCTCTTTCGAATATGTCTGGGGAATGGCGTCCCCTACAACACTTAGCATTCTGGGCCCCATTTAAAGAAGAGTCGTTCGTCTTATTAATGATCCCACGCTCACAGAAAGGCTTGCTCTGTTTGCTCACCGTCGAGCTGGAGGGAATCTGTCGCTCTTCTATAGGTATTTTTACGGCTTCTGCTCAGATGAGTTGGCCAGTATAATTCCTTCTCTGACAGCTCTAAACAGAGCAACACGTAGTGCAACTTTTATGCATCCTGTAAGAGTTCAGTTAGAGAGGCCCCGAACTTCCTGCTTTTTTTGTTCCAGCATCCCTAAAACGCAAGACTATGGAACCTGCTGCCCGCAGTAGTTTTTCCTTTTTCTCCCAATCTCCAAATATCCAAGTCCCGTGTGAACAAACTCTCTTTCACCACACTGGTGGGTGTTTTTTTAAGTTATTTATTTTAAAAGGCCAACACAGGAAATAGCCACCTTTAGGATTTCTTAGCATCGATATGATTTTCTTTAGCACCGTTGAATAAATTCATTAAAATGTTTTTTAAAGACGTAAATATCTTACTTAATTAGTGCGATTAAAGGTGGTGTAGAAGTTTTAAGTTACTTTATTTAAAAATAAATGAATACTTCATCGTAATTTCGTAACTTGGACCATCAATGACGACAGTATCTTGGCATTTATCTTAACGTTCGGTTTTCGTAACATCAGAATGCTTTAATTTGCTTTCCTGAATGCAGTGCGCTTAAATGGAAAAAAGGTATGATTTTTAAAACCAAATTTCTTTAAAAAAGTATATAGCGAAAATAAACAAACTCTCATTTCTTATTTAAGAAATAATCTTTAATTTAGTTTAATGATTTCTTTCTTCATCTTTTGGCCTACCGCATGAATGCGTGTATATTACACGAAATGGTTCGGCCTATTTTTCCCCATATTATGACTTCGGTCACCTTCCACGTAAGGGTATGTAAATTGCCATAAGTATTTTAAATACCTGTGAAAAAAGTAAGAAAGTTATGTTAAGTGATGTCTGAGATATTCGATTTTACTACTGACTGATTTATAAGTAGGTAGGTAGGAAGATAAATGAAAAATTCTGAAAAAAGCACATTTTTACTCGGAAAGCTCTAAAACAGTGTCGTAATATCGTATTTTAGGGTTGTATTTCAGAATTTTGCAATTTATTAAAACTTGACTTTCCGAGGTCATAATTGTTTTAGAATTTAAAATGCAGACAAAATTTTATTCATTAAACAAATAAAATTGCCACATTTACCTATTCGACTTCACTTTCTATTTAGTCTAATGATTAGATTCTACCTAAGTATACTGAGAAAAACAACAGGTATGAGATTTCTCCTCCCACTTTTCCATTTAGCAAGCCATCAAGATCGCGGACTAAGACTTCTGGCTTTTAGAGTTCAACTTGGGCGATTGCGAATCAATTGTTTTAAGAATACCGAAGGGTAGGCCGTATAAGTACAGTGTATCACCAAAAAATAAGTTATGGGCTTTTTTACTGCCCTTACTGAATGTGCTATTGATAGGCATCGACACAATAGACTGCAGTCATACACAAACATACTTCTCTGGGATCACGAATGGAACCAGGTGATATTTAGTAATAAAACTCGCTTTATTTGCATAAGGGTTCTTCGCTACATTCAGGAAGAAGAAGAGCCACATGTCCTTCGATATCTTAGGATGATTTTAAACCCCATTTTTTAACAATACAACATCAGATCACATGTGGCCAAATTATCCTTAGACTTCATGAATCGACACCACATTAATCACATAACAAGGCCCCACAGATTCCCTGATCTTTCCCCGATTGAACATGTGTGGGACATCCTTGACCGCAGTTTGTTAAACTTACAGTATGACCCTTAGGTTCTTGCAGCACATAAATTAAAGGGAGAGGGAATAAAATAATCCAAAAGGTATAGCACACCTCATCAGATCTATGCCCAGACGGTTCAATGAGTAAATAATAAATCGAGGACCTTCAACACATTATTATGGTTTGGCTAAGCATTATAATTATTGCAAATTGAATTAAACAGTTTTAAATATATTACGGTAAATATAGCTTAAGGATTTTTGGGGAGCTTCTTAATATGCATTTTTCTAACCCATTTTTAAATATGTTTTATAGTTTTGTGGCGGATTCATGTTTCAGTATGTTTTCTTTAAGATACTCGCCATACTACTTTTTTGAAAATAGTAAAAAGAAAATAGAAAACCAAACATAAATTATATTCTTCAATTATTAACTTACAACATATTTTCAATATAACATTGACTTTTATAAATAAACTTCTGGCATGGCCATGGGTTTACCTTTATCATTATTATTAAGTAATATTTTTATGGAAAATTTTGAATCCAATTTTGTAAAAAATAATCATTATAAACCTTTATTTTGGTAGAGTGTTATAGATAACATTTTTTCTATTTATCAACATGCCGAACATTGTCTAAATGATTTTTTAATACACATTAATACATAAGAACCTCACCTTAGAAAAAGAACAAAACTCCCAACTTTCTTTTCTTGATGTTCTAATAAAAAAAAGATGTAAATAATTTTGAAACTAAAATTTACAGAAACAACACATTCAAACAGATGCTTAATTTTAATTACCCAATAATGGTAAAAAAAGGAGTTGTAAAAAGTATTTTTGATAGAATTAAAATAATTTGTTCTGAACAAAACAAAGAAAACAAAAAAAAAAATTAAAAGATATTTTAGTTAAAAATAATTATCCTCTTGATTTTATTTACATATCCTTCTAAAATTTAAACAATCAAATTTAAGACAAAATCAAAATACATTACAAATCTTTTTTTACCATATATTTCTGGGTTATTAAATAAAATTCAACGAATGGGTAATTTAATATTCGTTCTATATTTAAAACACAAAACACTATTAGATCTCAAGTAACAAAAACAAAACCATACAATATAAACGAAAACACAAAAATGTTATTTATAAGATCCCTGGAATTAATAAATTTTATAAGGATAAAACATCCACCATTAAGCCGTAAAAAACATAAAAATCCATTAAAAACACAGAATTTCACAAAAAAATCTCTCAAACTTTGATAACAACCACATAATAAACTGGAATGTTTCTAGTATTTTAGCAAAGGATACTTGTTCAAAAAAACGTAAAATACAGAAAAGTGCATTTTTATATTATTAAATAAAGATAAACGTGTAGCATCAATTTCTGTTACTTTAAATAATACATGATTACCTATGCTTGATGCTGAATTAAATTCAGGTAAACTTAAAATCAATTAACATGCCACATCACTTTTTGTCACTTTAAAAATAATTATAAGTATACCACTTAAATAAACTAATATGTCATTTATGACAAAACGTTATAAAAAATATAAAAGCTTTTAGAATTTCGTAATTTTTGATTGCAAAGTTTCTTAAAATTGAGTATAAATTTATTTTTTAATTTTTTATCTTGAAAACAGTGGCCGACTCGCCACGGAAACGTAGATTAGTGTTCTTAATTTTTGGGGTTTTTGGGGGGTTTTTCTTTTTTTTTTTTGTTGCAGGCGATCTGCAAGTTCATATACCCCGGGACCCGGACCGGTCCCATTTTCCAAAAAGTAGTAAGGCGAGTATCTCAAAGAAAACAAAGTGAAACCAATTTTTATTTATATTTACGAGTCTGTTCTAAAAATATGTTCTTCTAATTTTGGGACACTGTTTATTTTATACCTTTCTCAGGCTTTGTTTAAGCATTTTTATATTATAACAAGCAACAATCATTTTTAATAAGATATGTTATTTTTTTTATATTTTCATCATAAATATTATAATTAATTAAATAATAACGCTCATAAATATGATGTAAACATTCTTTGAATTTACCGATGCCGCTTGATACTACACCTACAAAATACGGCTTTTTATTGCCAGGAAAAATGAAGATAACGTCAGAGATAATGTTGACCAGTTCGGTGGCCCAAACCCACAAATGTCAATTAATTATCTTCAGTTTCGATGTACAGAAATCTTTATTTAAACCCGTTTACTAAACATTTATATATTTAAATGTTGTTTTTAACAGAACAATTTAACGGTTACTTATACAACAACCACCTTTTTTTTTTTTAATTTGGGATTCTTATAGCAAATTAAAATAATGCCAGAAGATTTTTAAATATACAGTTAGTATTGCAATATGTTAATATGTTGTTGGTTTTGTTTAATATGCAGATTCCTTAACTCTATAATTACGTAAAATTTCACGAAATATTTTCTATAAAAATTTGAATGATTAGGAAGGAAAACAATAAAAAAAATTTAAAAGATTGTTTTTTTTGAGTGAAAACTTTGTTTTTGTCACCCGAAAATTTTCAAAAAGTTGTGATTAAAAAACTATAAAATTCCACTTTCCTATCGCAAACTTTCAGATAACAATTTTAAAAATTAATAAGTTTAAAAAATTTAAAATTGCCAAATTTTTTTAAAAAAAATGGTATTACAGATATTAATAATACATGATTTATTTTTGAAAATTTTACCACCCTGTATCTCAAAAATTTAAAACGTTCAGGACATCGTTTATATAAAGTTTTCTTCTTAAAAAACACCCAAAAAAATTCCTTTCTAAATTTAGGAATTAGAAAAAAACCCCGTATAATGTAAAAAAAAACCCAAACCCTGATATTTTATTTCTCGTAAAAAATTTATTTTTTTTATGTCAATCAAAAATACTTTTTTAAGTTTAAGGTTAAAGCTATTTAAAAAAAAATTGTTTAGCCTTAATTATACAGG
>JAHBCN010001415.1:0-118764 GCA_019359885.1 Listronotus oregonensis
TATATTTCTCTTATCCCAAATAGGGATGCGTATATTTGGGGGGAGGTGCTCAGATCCCCCCCTTTTTTAAAACTAAATAATTTCGGAAAATAATTTTTTTACCTAGGAGGTTTGGTTTAAAAAGGATTGATAAAAACCCTTGGCCATCGGCCATTGTGGCTCACCCCTTTATATTTCTCCTGGTTCAGATTTTTAATAAATCCAATGCCCGGGGGGAAAATTTTTTCCCCCCGGCAAAAAGGTCCATTCCCGAGGATTGGAATCTAAGTCATGCCATTGCCGGCACGAACACATTTGTGTTCTGCCGATTCATTCCTCCATGCACAGGCGCACTCAGCGTCTTCCGCTAGACTAATCTTGTGCATGTGGTTTTTTAATCTGCGTGTTCCGTGTACAGTCCCACTAGAGTTTTAGTGTATCCTGATTGCTTCAGTAGTTTGTCAGTAATTGTTGATTAGGTGGGCTAAAGGCTTCGAGTATCTGAGACGAAAGTCCATACCAGTAGAAGATTTTCTCTTGTGTCCAAGCTGATATGAACTGCTTTGCATTTTAAAAGATTTTCCATGACCGGTTCCGGCCCTGTAAATTTTGTCTCCGCCCCCTTTGGCAAGGGGGGTCTGTGAATTCATTACCCGGCATGTCCAGGTATCCACAGTATTTTAGGCATTTAATGTTAAATAAAGGCAAAAAATTTGAATTAAAAAAAATTACCTTTTTTTGATCATTTTCCAAAGTTTTTTCTGAGATAATCACTTACCGATCAGTAAATTTGTAAAGATCAGAAATAGAAATATGGCCTATTTATAAACGTTTTGTTTAAAACGAAATTACAATTGGAACAGTTATTGCCAGCATTCTCCAGATCAAAATCGTCACTTTCTTGCTGCTCTATATCTCACACAAAGTCGAATTAAACGAGCTAATGTTGACAAATCTATGACAAATGTAATACCAACGACCAATAATAATTTTTTTTGTCACAGAAACTCAATATACCAGCTAGGTGTTTGATATACATAACAATATATTTTTGTGTATTTTCTTATATCCTTAATCGACTTAATATTTTAAGCGTGCAAAAAATAGCGTAAGCATTAGTAAGTTCTTACTGGTTTCGCATGTTTGGAGATCTCGACTGCGTCTCGATCTCCAAACACATCCGCAACCAGTAAGGAATACTTACTGACCTTAATACCTATTCCTACTATTTTCATATTAAGACACTCAAAAACCATAATCAATCCTAAAATTGCTCTAACGAGTTGGTTCCCCATTTAAAGTGAAGGTCAATAACCTATGTGTACCCATAAAGTTTAAAGAATAGAAATATCTAAAAGTGGCTGCATTTTGTGCGCGCTCCTTGTACAGAGTCCCCACAGGCATTGACTTATACAGGTGCGTATAAATACGTCGGTTTCGTAAAAAAATAGGGGGAGTGTACCTGGAATGCTGTGCACGAAGACTAATAGATGGTGTTCACTCAGATGATAAAGAAAAACGGGTTTGCAAGATAGCACGCTTAACTCGGAGCTGTAAATTTGTCATTATTCTGCCTCTTTTGACAGTTTTGTCTTTATGATTAATTTTTCTACTTTGCGAATTGATATTGTGGATGTTATTAATCGTGTTTTCAATTTTTCCCGTTTGGTTTCCTTTGGTTAAGTACGTTAAAAACAAACATTAAATATCGTCTTGTTAATGCAGTGTGTTATAAAATTAGGCACATGCAAATAGTTATTAAGGTATCAAGGGTATTATAAGGATAATAACGCTTAAGGTCGATGGTGTGTTTCCCGAGGGCCTTTGGCCCGGGGGATATACGTTGACCGAAAGCGCTATTATTATCCTTAATACCGGTGGTGCCTTCAACGTTTAATGTCCGACTAAATATTCTTTATATGAGAAAAATTTGAATAAATTTTGAATGTATTAGTTTAAACCAAATCAAGTACTAGCATTTACCAAAAAAATTGCCGAACAATTGTGGTAACCATGTTGTAAATTGTCATAAGACAGCGCATAAAAAATAATTTTGCATTGAGGCATAAAAGTGTCGAAGTAGTGGAAAATACCCATCTCCCCAAGATATTTTAATGAAAGCTGCTAAAGTTGAGCATGCGCTTGGCCAGAAAAACTAGGCGGATTTACGAGGAAGAATATTTCCATTTTGAGGCCTGGCTGTTACGTAAAGAATTAATAGTTCATAAGAAGATAAGAAGTAATGAAAAGTTGATTTCTCTGCAACAGTTCCTAAAGCAACTTGGGAGAAATTATCAGCCTGAAAAGTCGAAGGTTCTGACTCGCGAATAATAAGTATATTGTGTAAGTATGTTTATATTTTTGTAATAAATGCTTAAATGAAGATAATTCATTGTTTATTTATTGGTAAATTTGTAGGCGCTAGGGCGTTATTTTTTAATAAAGCCCTCGGGTAATATTTCGTATTTAACTGACTTTGACATAATATTATTATTTGTCAAATATATACCAGTCGGACATTAATATTTTAATAATGGTAAAAAATAAAGACAACGTTATGTAAGTTGGGTCCTAGCACTATTAAAATATGGTAAGTTTTTAGATGTATGGTTCCACCTATTTTTAATCATTAAAAATAAAAAATAGAGATATTGACATGTTTTTTTTTATTTTATTCTATTTTACGACAGATTTACGAAATATTTGGGTAAAAACCAAAACAAATTTTTTTCGTTATTAATTTTATTTTTAAAATTAAAAAAATGCCTTTTTTCAAGTTTTTTGTCAATAAAATGCATCCATTTAAGTTTAGCAATTTAAAGTAATTTGTTTGATAGTCTACGTGTAAAGACAAATAATTTAAATAAAAAAATAAATATCGATTTTTGGATTTTTCCAAAAAAAATTATCGAAAAATTTACATTTTTTTTTATTATTCGATTTTAAATAAACTTAAAAAATAAAAATATTTGACATTAAAAAAATAATAATCACGTTGATTTTACATTAAAAAAAGTGGAGCCACACATTTGTCTCAACAATTACCTAAAATAGTCTAGTAAACGAAGTTGTGGACCTAAAGATCAGGTTGGGCGTCACATTTTTTTTATTTGCAGGTATTAATGTGTACAATGACCTCTGAAAATATCATAGATAAAAAATGTTTCCACAAGGGCTTGAAAATGGCCCTCAAGAGCCCGGAAATCCGTTTTTCAACTATTTTGGCCGATATCTCCCGAAATATGACACTTTCGTAATTCGTGTTTAGACAAAAATGAAGAGCAGTTTATTATCTGCAAAAATTATATTAACTATTGTTTTTAGAAACTTAATAGTTTTTGAGATAACCGGCCATAAACACGCCCCGTATATTTTGCACCTGCCTCGCTACTTACACTTCCAAGCGGACGGACAAATTTTTTAATTTACTCACTTAAAAATGTATATTTTTTACGATTTAAGTTCATATGAAAAAAGAAACCTGTAGCTATAGTATCGTGTTTCCTTTTTTTGTTTCTCTAGATTATTAAAAATTCGACCAAAGTTAGTTTTTTCCCGATATTTTGGCCCTCCAGAAATCCAAAAAAACCGCCCTAAGAAAAACACATTGTTTATAAAAATACACAAAAAAAAATCTTTTGGAATGTATTCAACACCTTCCAAAGCCCGATTATCTAAAGGGATTCGGTGAAATTATTCTTTATAAAAAAAATATGAATAGATTGATAGGAGGGCCAAAATGTCGGGCAAAAATTAACTTTGGCTTGAGTTTTCAATATTCTAGAGAAACAAAAAAAGGAAATAGTGACAAGATATTATAGCTACAGGTTCCTTCTTTTATATGAACTTTAAACCATGAAAAAATTTGTATTTTTACGCTATTTCGAGATGAGGGGCAGGTGCAAAAATACGCGGGGCGTTTATGGCCGGTTATCTCAAAAACTATTAAATTTTTGACAAAAGTGATAGGAATCATTTTTGCAGCTAATAAACTGCTCTTCATTTTCGTCTAAACACGAATTACGTAAGTGTCATATTTCGGGAGATATTGGCCAAAATAGTTAAAAAACGGATTTCCGGGCTCTTGAGGGCCATTTTCAGGCTATTGCGGACATTTTTTTATCTATGATATTTTCAGAGGTCAATGTACACATTAATACCTGCAAATTAAAAAATTAGACCGAGAAGCTAATATAAATTTTTCTTTGACCTAGAAGCCTACACAAAATTTTTTAAACAATAATTTTTTAATTGTATTTTTAAAGTCTGTGTTGAAAAAAACAAGATGTCTCAAAAATATATGTATAAAATTTTATTCGAATAAAATAGTTGTTAGACAGTTATGGTTTTAATAATTAGTAAATATTGGATTTCTATTGGCTTTATTTGTTAATTGGTACCCAACGTTTCGATTAATATGTTTCTCCAGTAGTTTTTAAGTAATAACTAAAAACTACATCAAAATGATAAAAAATTGAAATGTAGTTTTCCCGGCAAATTAGGCATAATTATTATTTTTGAAAATTTATTTTTTTGCCAAGTTGCCGTTTTTCTAAATCGCTAGCGGAAGAACGAAATTTTAAGTAGAATTTATAAAAAAGAAATCTTTAGTCTCTGTACTTTTATACAGCTGTTGTTACTTCCAAACCCCTAGATGACGAGTTTTTAAAGACAAATCCAATGATCACACTTATCAGTTACCCCGTATATTGTAAATGGTAAAAGGAAATGTTGCGTAGAGTCCATTTACCCTATAGAAATAATAAACTGCAACTAAGGTATCGCTGCCCACCTTTATCAGCCAGTTGCTGTCACGCCATTAATAAATTGAATTTGATTAATGAAGCTTTTTAGCCATTATAGAATATTTTCTATAAGATAATATTGGTCTTTAATAGATTTATTTTTATTAATGGATGAATATTCTGGGAAAATCGATGCAAATTTAATTAGAAAGTGATAAAGGTTATTTTTTAAATTAAAGGAAATTATCTTTTAAAAGTAACCTAGCAAATAAAAACCTTTATACAGAGATGTTCAAAAATACGAGTATAACATTTTTTGACTGACTCTTGAACCTTAAAATAGATTTAAGGCAACCTAATACCATACACAACATAATATTATATGATACGCATCTCTTATTTCTAAATTATTTAGATTGTGGGGTCAAAAAATCTTGTTCAGCTTAATGCTTTAAAAGCACACTTATGTTTTCTGTAGCGAAAAAAGTCTTCCAGAACTCATCACATAAGTAAGTGATGAGCGGCCAAATTATGTTAAACAAAGAGTTTTTTAACTTTCTGAGCCTTACTTAGGAAAATAACCGCAATTGGCATAAACACAACGTATCCATAGCCGCAGCAGTTTTAAAAAACACTTATTTATTATAATTTCTCTTCTAGCAACTTCCAATAGAGCAACACGTAGTGCCACTTCTGGGCATCTTTTAAAAGGCCTGGAATTCACTTTATTCGTTTAATTATACATAGAGCGCCCTTTCCTTAAAACCACTAAATCTCTAAATCTCGTATTAATAATCTACCCTTTTTCTAACCTAAGACACCTACAATACACTGGAACTAAGGTTTTGAACCTTTGGGCCTCTAAAGGTTAATAAAATACAGTTTACGACATAAAACTGACAGATAATATTTAATTCTTGCAAGGCAACAATAGAATTTAATTACAAGACAATGATTATTACTATTTTTTTAAAAATTTTGTTATGTAAATATACCTTTTCTATTCAGTGAGCGGATAAAAATATTTGGGTTGCCGAAATGATAATACAAAAATTGTTCAAAAAAATATTTACTGATAACGTCACTTTTAAAAACATTATTTTGACATCCTGTCATAAAATTATGTGCACTTATTTTTGTACATACTGTATAGACGGTTTTCGTTTTCATCATTTTTTTCTTGCACAGTCAAAAACCTTTTTTCTGTTAAAAGTAATAAAGAATAGTTTTATCCACCATTTGATCTAAGCCAGTACCTTTAATATTAATTACCCTAATACTGCCTATAGGCGAAGAAGACCGACAGATCTCTACTTTGCCGATGTAACAAGGACGACTTGTAGTAGTAAGAAATAACGGCTGCGTTCTTAAATGCTGAACATAAAAACCACTAACGTCAAAAAGAAAATTAAAAGAAAGTGTAGATTATGCATTTCCGGGACAGGAAAAAAGGGCAAATTAAAAGAAAATGTAAATCATGCATTTATGGGACAAGAAAAAAAACAGCAAATTAACATTTTTTGCTCAATTTAACCAACATTTGTGACAGATGGTCGCGCCATTTTTTTAAATTTATATTTTAAATAAGGTAAATTAAACTCCGTCTTTTACCATAGTTTAAAATGAAAGTGGTGAAAGACGGAGTTTTATTTACTTAACTACAAATTACTACGCCCCAATTCATTTTTTTTTTAATATAGGTGTTGAGAATCAGGTTGCCATATACTTAAATCAATATCGAGTGAATTATTACTCTTACCATTGAAAATTTTAAAACAATCTTTAAATATATTTTAACTAAGATAAATTATGTAAAAACAAAATATTATAAAATAACGTACATTAACATTAGAGTATGACCACAGTGAAAGTCGTCTAAGAGAAATGGAGGTGTGATTTTTTCATCAATCCCTTAAAAATTTATCAAATAATTGCCTTTAGGGTGCATTGTCTCGGAATTGTAAATGTGCCATATGTTTTACCGGCTGAACTTGTTCCTTGTTTATGTTTTCTAAATAAATGCTTGTTTTTTAACTTTTACTGATACACTATTTTGTTCAAAATATATTTAAAATGTAAGAATTTCTAAAAAACTTTAAAGGCATTTTAAATAGTTATCTTGTGTTTTTCCTCAAGAATCTAAAGCAGTACCTAAAAAAATGATATTGCGATTAATATTAGAAAATAAATAAATAACAATAAATATCTGAAATGTGAAAACACATAAAATCATTATCCTTTCAAAGTTTAGCATTTATAACTACTTAAAATCGATATTGGTAATAAATTCTGGTGTTAATAAAAATTATTACGAAATGCTTTTTACTAAAACGTCTTCCTTTAAAAACCAACTAATAAATAGGAAGTTGTAATAGAGAACCGTCAATTTTATGTTATAACTTATTAGTTTATTTAAATATTTTTTAAAGTTTTCTTCTTGATTCTTCGGAAAATATATGCAAGATGACTCTTTCATATATTTTTTAATATATAAAAAGCCACAAATATGATTCTTTTGTGTTTGGATAACCCTGTACCTTTAAAAAAATGAAAAGAGTCAACGAGTAGAAAAATGTTAAACTTATTTTAAATTTTGTTCGAAGGACCCCTCACAATCCTTTTGGAAAATGGGGTTCGGTTAATTTTTTAAAACTTTATGTATTGATAGTTTTCCACATGCTATTTCAAAGTCTTAAAGGGCCCGAAATCCAGTAACCCTCCAACCCAAAGTCACCCCCCAATATCAGAAGGATGCATTTGACTGATCATTGGTGAATTGCCTTACCGACATAATTAATACTGTAGTCGAACTTGTAGCCACATTTACAGTCACTAGACTTTCGCCTGATATTTCCCATAAACTCAACTTCTCCCCTCCCCCACTCCTCAAACTTCGCACTAACAACCAAAGCCTGCCATGTGACTTTTCCCTGTTGATGGGTTGTAAAACTCTTTAATCGTTTATTCTGTAACACAGCTACCTAAACGTTTACAAACCAATACCCTTCGACCTCGGAGTTTTCGACCCTTGCAAATTGATTTCGCTTGACCAAATATCGGAAATGTAAAATCAAATATTAAAAATTCTTTATGAACACCTTGTATATTTAAAAATATCATTCAATAAAGTAAAATGTCATTTTGAACAAAATTTTTTTATAGGCATCCTAAACGATCATTGGTGTCAAATTTGACAGCTGTCATCCTATAATTTTTTTTAATTAAATTTATTTCAAGTTAGATACTTAGAATATATAGGAATAGTACAAAAAAGCTTTAAAAAGACAACAATAAAATTGTGAACGTAGCGTTATTAAATTGCCGAAGGCGCGGAATAAAACTTTTATAAAATGTGGCCGAATAAAGGCGAAAAAATAAGAAGAGCGTACTGCAACCAATAAGATTCGCATGAATATCAAAATATGCATCGATATACATAAAGAGTCCGTTGATTTATTGTCGACGGACATCGTTGGAGCTGCTGCTCTGAAATTTGTCCCTTAGGGGCTTCTTGCCAGTTTTCTTCTTCTTCTTCAGTTGGCCGGCAAGACGGGGCGGCCTTATTGTAGCGAAAGAAGTATTTTAAGCGTGACGGATCGGCAGTGCCGTAGAGTTAAACAACCATTAACACTTGTTTGTAAAAGTTTAATATTTAATAAAAATAATAACAAAAATATATGGTAATGGTGGACAGGCATGAATTCTGCACTGTCTTAGTGTCACATCTTTTGATTTTTTTTATATAAATATAAGCCTTTTATTTTCTAAGATGCAAACATATCGCCTTTAGATTTTGGAATGAAATACAGGGTGTAAAAGTTTGATGCTCCCGATTTTAATAGGCGATAGTGGAGCTCAAACAAGTCAAAAAGCTTATATGACATATGTGTCAAAACTTGACAGATTTTTGTCTAAACGATATCAAAGATACAAACTTTGGAAGCAATAATTAATTCTGAAAAGCTTAACAATTGAAATTTTCGTTTTAATCGCTTATTAGTAGATTTATCTGCTAATAAAATAAACTGAGTTTTAAATGTTTCAATCCATAAATCAAAAAAATAATAGTATTTTTTCCCCAATTAAAAATTAAAAAAAAATTGGCAACAGCGCTACCCAAAAGCCTAGTGTTGTCGTGCATATTACGTACTGGTGGCGATATGTCTGTCCGTTATAGGTCAAAATATTTTGAAATAGGAAAAATATGTCGATATGTTATTAATTTACGACGAAGCCAACCAAAATGCTAATCTAGCAGCACAAATTTACCGTAAAAGATTTCCAGGACGGCTACAGCCATTTAGGACAACCATAGTGCAGGTGTACCAAAGAGTTTTGAAAACGACATGTGTGCAACCGAGATATCTTATTCTTGAAGCAAAATAAAAAAGTGCTGTTTTAGAACATAATAATTTCTGTTATCAAAATGGATATTCAGTTTAATTTTGTGGAAAGTACAATTATTTTTAAATTACAAATAAAAACTCCAAATAAATTAGAAAAAAACGTGCTTAAACCGGAAGTGGGGCGCATTAAGTGGAACACTCTGTATATTTCCTAAATTTAAAATTTTACAAGCCAAATATACAAATTCAATGTTTACTCCAATTTATTCTCAGATTTACCAAAGTTTAGGTAGGTATTGTTTTTATACAATTTTTGGCTTGGAATAACAGTATTTTTTAATATCTTTGTCATCTCCAAAAGAATTTCTACCTAGCAAAACCTGAAACAATGGCCAAAATGGATATGCCACCAAATAGTGATAATTTAGAAAAAGATTTACACAACATTCTTTCGGATATCGAGGTAAAGATAGAAATGCCGGATTGTGAAGTGGAAATCAGCATCTAATAACACAATACGTTATTTCAGAATCTTAAAGATATATGTTCTTATTCAAGAAAATAAAAGAATTGGCAGTGATTTCGTTGTCACCAGGTATAAAAAATTCTGTCCACGCTCTAAAAGGTTTTTGATTTTCAATAATAATAAAAAAACATGAAAGAAAATCATTAAAATCGGAGCTGTTCATAAGGAAACGTCTTCATTAACTTGACTAATACCGATATTTATTATATATTAATTAGTTTAATTTTTAAATACTAAAAATTTTCCGTGACAAAGGATTATGAAGATACATTTGGCAACATCTCTCGTCTGTGATACCGGTTATTACAGATCGTATATTCCTAGAGCATCGAAATGAATATTTTTTTTACCCTATGACTAACCCAACTTCTATATCTATCTCTTTTTCTCTTGTATTGTAATAGCCGGGCTGTTGTGCCGTTATTGATAAAATGAGGATTAATTTTTCAAATAGCATTATGTCCACTCGAGGAGCAAATTGCGTTTGATGCGATTTTAGAAACATAGTTGCAAACTCTATATAATCCTGTAAAAACAACGCATCAAAACGTATTAGATATTACGCTATTAAAGGTCAAAAGTGGCAAACACATCAAAATAAATTTTGTTCACGAATGTAATCACTTCATAAACTATTATGTCCGATTGTCCAATAAGAGACACCGCTGTCACATGAGAGCAGGTGTCATTTTATTTTTATACTACGCTCTTTAATTGCATCAACAATTTAAAAGAAATCTTAGTACAAGATAATTTATAAAATGGCCAAACAAGCAATGTGATTGGCTACATTGAAGATTTAAGGAATACTGAACGTTAAGAGTTTCTTAAAATTGTTGCCGACCATAGGTGATATTTTTTGTGTTATTGAGCAAAATAGTTCAAAAATAAAATAAATAGTGTTAAAGTAGGGGAATACAGTCAAGAATTACGAAAAAAACTACCCGAATTTTTTACGTAAAGTCGCACCAAAACGCAATATGTCCAGAATAGACCACAACAAATCCAATTTTATGTACTTAAACACAACAAAATGTATTATGTCCAAACAATTTTTGCCATTTTTTATTAGGTAGAACTTATTTTAATTAAAATGAGGTCATCTATAATTAGTGTCGTTAATTATTTTTCAAATACTAACATTGTTGTTACTTTATAATGGGATAGTAAAGAGTAATATGTTGTTTGCTTCTACTTGAAAAATATTTAAAATGGACATAATGCGTACAAGGGCGTCGATAATATTTTTTCCTGGGAGGGGTAATTTTAGTTTTGGAAAAAACAAGTCTGAACACAAACCTGACAAAATATATTACATAAACTGTTATTTGCTGGAAAATAATCATGTTGTAATTGAGTCAAAATCATGGTCAAAGTATTTATTGATGTTAATATGCACATTTATAATGTTTGCACACATTTTTCATAAACTTAAACAGAAAAAATTGTTTGTAGCACGCATCCAAAATAGGTTCTTAGCACTCATTTGCTATTCGAACTCCGCCTTATGCGGAAACAACAAATTCGTCCTGAAAACCTCATCATTTTATCCACTTGATACAAAAATAACTATATAATAATAATAATATCATTTTTCTTCCATATATCTTTCGCCTGTTAAGTTTCTTAGTTTTTAGTATCCAAACTATAGATGCAATATAAAAATATAGTAACAATTAAATATAATTTACCATAACAAGGAGCTTTGTATTTGCGAAGTTATTAATAATTGAAAAGTAACACAGTGCATTAACTAATTCAAACTTTAATTACATGGCAAACATGTATTTAGGCATAAAGTAACTTATTATAGAATATACATACATATGTATCAATATCTTTTTGTTACATTATGAACGAAACAAAGAAGAACTTAATCCTAAATTACTATTTTAAATTGACAATTTTTTGTTCAACATAACTTTTAAAAGAAAACCGCTTTATTGAAATCAAGTATTAAACACCAACTATAATATAAAATCAAAAATGTCTTTTTTCATTTTTGCAAATCTGTCCAATGGAATTTGTATTCTATTGGTATGTCTCTATTCACATGTAAAAGTGCTAGACCAACTAATCGTTCTTGACTCATAGATGCCCTTAACACACGTTTTCAATCTTTTTAGTGCAGAAAACTTCTCTCGAAGAGATGCAACACTCACTGGCATAGTACATACAAGATATAATGCTAAATGAACATAAGGGTATAACTGTTTATCACACGTTTTAAGAGTTGAAATTGCAGAATCTGGGATATTTGTTTCGTTTTTCCATTTTTTAAACCATAGTTCTAACTCAGTTTTAACCAGCATCAAAATTATGCTGTTACTTTCATTTTTGAATTTGAGAATATATTGGCCGAAGACGTTGTAGGTAGGGTTTTTGGGGGGTAATTACCCCATTACCCTCCCCCTTATCGACGCCCTTGAATGCGTATTAAAAAGTTGCTCCTTAAATGGTCTCTGAATAAAACACCAGCTCTGTATTTACTTTGATTCACTTAGCTACCCCCGATGCCTGTGTTGCTATTTTTCCTAGTTCGCAGCTAGATATTTAAAACCGGCTTCGTCAAAACACCCACTTTAGCTTCAAGACAGAGTACAATAAAGCGTCAGCTTCGGATAAAAAGCTTCAAATATTACATATGAATTATAATTACTTTCTTTGCGGTAATTTTTTTCGGTGTGTGGTCATGCATGCCAACAAGATTTTTCTCGCCCCGGCCAAAACAATTACAATAAACTACAGGTAAAACAGGACACATCACGCTGTTCGCTTAAAAATTATTCCCCTCTCGCGCAGTCTAATAAATACATTCGAAAAAGTATATTACGCGCTTTAAGTGATAACTTTACAACATATTAAAAAGACTGCACGCGATACAAGGGTAAAGTAGCCGGGTTCACGCCATTTTCTTATTTTCAAGATGGCGACGACGCGGTCGGTGTTCCGCTGTTTTACGAGTCTACCCGTTGCGATTTTCGTGTCTGTATGGTATTGGAATAATTGTTTCAATATTGTATTTTTGACGTTTCCAATGTCGGACGGGTTAATTACAAGAACGGTTAACAAAAGACCGGATGGCCTCCGGATTAGCCCGATTTGTTAACTTTATTTAGGTATTTCAGTGTTAGGCGGACATGCTGTATCCTACGAGGGCATATTGATATTTAGTAATATAGAACGTCGGCGGATCGAAAAAAAAAGGGAACAATTGTACCCAGTATGTCCTCTTATATAGTGAATATTGACTATGCGCTGATCATTTTTTAAAAGGGTTTATAAGATGACTGCGGTTTATTGAGTAGAAAGTAGACCTAAAATGTGCAACAAATCTTGAAATAATTTATTGGCACGGTGCGCGATGAAAACGACATCTGACGGCTGCGTAAAATCATGCCCTTAAAGCCGTAGAGGTTTAAGATTATTTATTTTTCGTAAATAAATATATACAGGTGTAAAAAGTATGATGCTCACGATTTTAATGGGCGATAGTGAAGCTCAAAAACAAGTCGAAAAGGCCAAAAATATATGGGTCAAAAGTTAACTGTTTTTGAAATATGGCCTTTCAAAGTTAAAAAAATTGGCAACACCGCGCCTGTTTCATCGAAGCGAGTCGAAGGTTTTTTGCGAGAGTTGCATATTTACACTTTTTTTAAGGAGATGTTAATTTATATACCAATAATAAAAATTACTTCTTGCAATTTATTTTGATATTTAATTTGAAATTAAATTTATATAGAAAACAAATACATTATTGTTTGGTTAATATTTGTAATTAAAAAATAATTGTACTCGCCACAAATAGGCTAAATATTTACTTTCAGAGCACAAATTATTATGTTTTAAAACAGCACTTTTTTTATTTTCTAATATGTAACGATTTTGTTTCTTTGAATAAGACCTTCAGTTTTAAAATCGTTTTTACTGATATATTTTGGTGGAAATTTGCAACATATCTTTGTTGTGTTTCCCTGGCGTTTTCTCCACATTTAAATATATAGTTATAATTTAAAGCCGTTCTTCTAATGAAAACCTCATTATAAAACTACTCCAAAAAGTAATAAACGTATTTTGACAGATAAGCACCTGTGACCTGTGGCAGCCAGGTTTTTTCAGGTCAAACTATCCTTATAGTATCATGCAGTTTTTAGACAATTGCAGCAGAACAGCAGGAAATAAACCCAGCAACCCCTATATCACCGAATTCCCCGTGAAAATCTCTATCTATTGATATAAAAATATACGGCGTATTCCATTTAAGAAATACGTCACTCGCAGGGCCGAACTTAGGACCTCTGGGGCTCCGGGCGAATTCATGAATGGGCCCCACCCCCATTAACGTTTATACAAACAATATAATATTATAACAATATAATATAATAGATCTTGCATAAAAAATGTTTAAATTTAATTTAATGATTCAAAAAATTAGAACATAGTAATATGTTATAGAATATTGGAATTTGATATAACATTCTTCCAAAATAATTAGATTATGGCTTTATATTTATATTTTATATAAACAATTAACTGGCTAATTCTTTAAAATGCTGCACTAAATATGATAGCCTATGTAATAAATACATAAAAAATTAGTAATAAATAAATAAAAAATAGTAATAATATATTGATATAATTGAAAATTTATTTTTATTTTGCAAGAATCACTCTGGAGCTGACTAATGAACTAAGGCATTTTAAATAAATAAGAATGCATTAATTATGAAAACTTTACTTATACTTTAGTTCCATAACTAATTCAAAAATACAGCTAAATAAAAAATAATTAGGGAAAAACTAACTTTAATTAGAATAATTAGTAAGATAAATAAAAAAAGATAATGACAATGGCTTGTTAAGATAGAAATATTAATAATAATAATAATAATCGGACTTAAGATGTTAGAGCTGTGAAGACTGAGCTTAGAAGCAATTACAGACGACGTTTACGGAGAATTTGGGAATCCGAACTATCTGGAATAAATAAGGTGCTTACTACTAACATGCTAGCAGTTCCTGTATTACTTTACTCTTTTGAAGTGGTTAAGTGGACGCGATCAGGGAGGTCGTGGCATTTTATGCTTGGAGTGTATGCATGATAAGCTGGTTTGAGTCTTGCTTGTCAAGTTGCCAATACTACTGATCCACTGATGCAACTAGTAAGAGCACACGAAATAGCTAATGTTGGAGCATTTCTCTTTAAGGCAGCGGAGCGAGTAGCGGAGAAATTCGGTCTCGGATTTGCAATAGATCCACACGACGACCAATCACTTGTAAGACTTAAGTCTAAATCCGTAAGAACTGCAGTTAAAAGAGCAGAACAGCAGATGCCTAGAATCACATTAATAACCCAACGGGTATTTTATCGAAACATAGAAAGACTCAATCTATCTCTAAACCTTATGTTTGGGTATTTAAACTCTACTGAGCTTAAGTCTAAGACCGAGGGTTTCCTACTAGCATGCTAGGATGGGGTGATAAACACATTGGTATACCGAAGTCAGTTTCCTAACATTCCTGATACTGCTTGTCGAGCCTGCCGACAGTAACCCGAAACACTTATGCACTTATTGTCAGCTTGTCCAGTGCATGCTGTTAGTGGTTACATCCACCGACATAACGATGCGCTTCGGGTACTTTATTATCACCTCAGACATTATTACGGCATTGATTAAACGGTAATTCTGCCATTTGCTCCCGGCGATATCAAGGCAGTAGTAAAAAATGACAACTGTCGCATATATTGGAATTATGCATTCCCAACTACGCATCAAATTCTCGCCAATCAACCTGGTATCGTTCTCCTTGATAAAAGAAATAACTTCATGTATGTGATTGAGCTCTCCGCCCCAGCGGAAACTAACATTAATATAATGGAACGGGAGTATATCGTGCGATTGGTTGTTCTTATTGTCGGCGTTTTGGGAGGCATGAAGAAAAATGTGTTGGGGGAGCTGAGGTGTATTCCCGAATGTCAACATTCACGCGAACAACTGGTGATGAAAATGCAGAAATCTGTTGTTCTTGGGTCCCTTCGTTTACTGAGGCAAATGAATTTGGCCGAAGGTCAAGCAGACGCGAGGAGTGGTCTTCGATACGCATGGCCTTCCGCATGACGCTTTATGGGGTCGGAGTCATAGGATACGTCATGTCGGATCTTTGTAAATAAATAATAACAACAATAATAACAACAACACATAATAACACTAAAATACCAGTTGTAATTTAAAAATGGAATCATCCCTAACCGTAAACAGCTAATATCTAACATGAAGAATCTTAGACAGTTAAATTAAGTAAAAGAAATTGAAAAACAATTAAAACGCCTATTTTTGCATTTCTTAGCTTCAAAATCATTTATTATGTTGTCCAAGTCCAGACTACGCAAAATATCATTTTCAATAGTATTTATACTTAGAGAATTCAATCTTTCTGCGTGATAACGTTTAAACGTTTTCGCAAAATAAATTTTTACCACCCTACAGTGGTCGGGCCCCTTCGGGGGCCCCTTTGGCTTGGGGGCCCCGGGCGTTCGCCCCGTGCGCCCATAGGTAAGTTCGGCCCTGGTCACTCGTGCTGTAACTCTTTTGTTTTTGTTTCAAATGTTTTTCTGATTAGATTATTGAATTCTACTGAAAAAAATACACGAAATGGCTATATTCGATTTTTAAAAAAGTACAGGGAAGTTCAAAAATAAAGCTCTGTTTACTTTAAAATGAATAACCCTGCACTGACAAAACTTATATCAAAAACAAAAAATGGTTTTTGGTTTAGCTAACTCAAAACTAAACAACTGATCACTGGAAACTATAAAATATTTGATAAAAACAGATAAACAATGAAGATATACACACGACACAAAATGACGTTTATAACTCCCAAATTCTATTTCGTATGATAAATAGAAAATCTTAGTACTTTTGGATGTTGTAATCATACATATTCTTCATTTAAATATAATACGCGGTTTCTCTATACAGTGCAGTATTTAATAGTGCAAACGGGTTATATACCGGGAACTTTTTTTATAGACGATCCTGGTGAAGCTATTTTCTTAATTATAGTTAAAGTCAGTTAAAGTTATTATAAACGTATATTATCCCAGCCAAGTAGGGAAGAAATTAGTTAAAACAGTTGTAATAACTTGTAAATAAACATGTACATATAATTACACCTCGTAGAAGTTTCAGTTTTAAAGATTGCTAAAATGGAGATAGATAGTGAGCATGGTACTTAGTTGATTTAAAGCTATAAATCATGGGATAAAGCCATGTAATCTTTAAGCTTTAAAATCAAATACCTGTTTTTTCAAATTTTTTTAATCTGTTTATTTAAAATAATTTGCATAATGTCATTTTTAAAAATGTTAAAAATAGGTGTAATTTATTCAGTCACCAAATTATTTGCTTTTATATCATACTCAACTATTATTATTTTATACCATGGAACTTTTTTATAACATCCTGTTAAGCTAGTTTCTAATCCTTAGGCATTAAAAGATATTTAAAGTTTTATTAAACGAATATTATCAGAATATAAAAGAAACTTATTAATAACAGTTGTAATAACTTATATATATAAAATATTAATATAATTAAATATAGAAGTTTAGTTATATATAAGATATATAAATATGAATATATATATATATATATATATATTATATATATATATATATATATATATATATATATATATATATATATATTTATATATATATAATATATATATATGTATTTTTAAATTGTTTTTAATATAAGGTAATTGTCTAGAAACAGGCCGTAACTCCGATTTTGACCAAATTTGGTATACGGGAGTTTTTTGGGGCGCTAATCAGGAATATAAAAAAATTGCCGGAAACCTTAAACACAACTAGTAATTAATAGGTTTTTAACAGTTCATCTATAAGACTTTTATAGTCTTCATCTTTCTTGTTGCCCAGAAATCCTTTCACTACACGTACAAAAAACGTCCAAGCTGCCAATTCCTTTTCATTTAATTGTTCTTGAGAACAAAGATCATCTAGGAGCTTCCATGTCTAAGGTCCAATAAATATGCCTTCTTTTAATTTTGCATCACTTAGTTGGGGAAATATTTCTCTTAGATACTGGAAACCACTACCTTCTTTATCCATGGCTTTGACAAAGTTTTTTATTAGTCCAGCCTAATATGGGGAGGTCATAGCAGGATCTTTTTTGGGTTAACAAGGGAGATATATTTAATTTTTAAAGTACCGGGTTCAAAAGAAGTTCTATAATTCCAATTCTTTTTACTGTAGTGTTCTTTTGTTGCCCTACTGTCCCACAGACACAAAGAACACAATTCTTTGTAAAACTCCCTTGAAGTCCTAGCAAGATACCTATGGCTTTTAAATCTTCACAGTTAGCCCACTGATACTATTAAAACAATTTAATATGGTTGCTAAGTTGTCATAGGTTTTTTTCATTGTCACTGAATGGGCTTAAGAAATAGACAGTTTTTTGTTTCCATTATAAAGCAGGACTACTTTTAGGCTGTATTTCGACGAATATATGAATAAACGCACATGTTCCATATTAAGCTCATTCATTAAACCATCAATATTACAACAGACACGTAGCGAATCTTCCATTAAAAAAAAATTTGATAAAGTTACATTCCGTTTTAGGTAAAGTAACACACTTGCTTTTTTATCTAACAAGTTCCACTGTTGAAGTCTGGAACCAAGAAATTTCGATTTTTGTTTTGACAATTCTAGGTATAATACGTTAAATGTAGTGGCTGTATGCATTCCTGTGCAAAGCCAACCAAAGAAAAAAAACAATCCTAGGTCACGTACCAAGTCATTTAATTCATTCTGAGTTATTAAATGAGGCTCACTGGTAGTTGGTAAAAATGTTGGGTCACAACTGATGTTTTCAGGAAGTTGTAGATCAGATTCTAATAAATAATTAAAATCATTGGGAAACACGATGTCCAGGTTTAAACGCACTATCAGCACCGGTAATTCTGGCCTTAGCGCAGAAGAAAAATTTGGATACTCTATTTTGTCTTTATGCTTTTTTAAAATCCCTTCTGATTTAGTGATAAATAAGAAGCAATCACTTACATGGTCAGTAGGTTCTCTCCACACCATAGGAACAGCAAACGGCATACAATTTTGCTTGCATACATCCACTGCACTAAATTTACGTGACAACTCATACAATAAACATAAGTAGCCCAACTTTTCTATTGATCCCCAATTTGGAACTTAAAATATAAAAAATAGGCTTTTTTGACTTTCTCAGGTATAGATCTAGCTTGGGACTTAATAATAAATCGTCCACATATATACAAAACTATTCGGCAAGATTTTTGCAACATCGACGACTCGAACATGCCATTTCATATCAAAATCGACTTAAACACTCGACTGTGCTGCAAACGAGACAGAAACCAACTAAACTGCAAAAACAATAAAACTCCAAAGGTTCGTACAATACTGTGAAAATAACCCCTCTGCGGTCTTGTTGTGCTTTCCGGTCCTAAGGCGGGTAAAAATGATTTCAAAGATCTCATTATAGAAAAGAGAAGCAGGTACTTCAAAATGGGACGTGCTAGGCAATTTCTAAGAATTTCTAAATGACACGCAAAATAAGCATTCTCATAGATGTTACAAAAATTATGTCGACATGTGTTATAAATGTGAATAAAATATGATTTATTTTTTAAATTAAACTTTGTTATTTAATACCTTGTAAACGACATGAAAAGAAAATTAAAATTGGGCAATTAAAAACAAATTGACAACGTCATATTATAAATGTAAAACATACCGTATTTTTTTATAGAAAAAAGCGTGACTAAAATTAATAATCGATGGGTTAAAAAACTTCTTTTTGATTTATTAGATTTATTTCAAGTTAAGGACTTGTACTGTATAAAGACTTGTTTAAAAAAATCAGTAAACTACCATCTTATTCTAAAAATAATCACACGAAACCTGTGTCTGTGCAATTACTTTTTGTCCTTTCTTTTTCTTTAGTTTGTTTTATTTTTCGCAATTTAAATATGAAAATTCACACACAACACCCGTCTAGTACTTATAGCGAATGCACTTTTTGTTCACCGCGTTCACCTTATGCATTACTTAACATAATACGGTAATATCTCAATATCCAGAAATAAATTCTCAAGTTTTTTGACACCCCGTATTTAATTCAGCATGCCGCAATTTCTTAGCAACAAATTTGGATTTATTTTGCCTTAAAACGCATTATTAAAATAATGATTGCAAATTGCCGGTCGAGCTGGGAGACCGCGTTTGTCATATTTAAAAAGCGCCAATGTTACTGGTTAAACAGTGGGTTTACAAATATATATATATATATATATATATATATATATATATATATATATATATATATATATATATATATAAAAAAAAATAATAAATATATATATATATATATTATATATATATATATATTATATATAATATATATTATATATCATATACTATGATATAATTTATCTACTGAATCATAAACCAATAGCATATCTGAAATATTTTCAATTTATTTTCCCATCAAGCCTATCTGGTCCATTTCAACCATTAAACGTATTGTCAGTAAATTCGAGTCCAAAGCCATCGCAATCAATAATTGTAAATGTTTAATTCAGAAGATCGAAAATAGATCCGGAAAAATAGAGAATTGAACTTCTTATATTTTACTAGGTGTGGAAAAATAAAATGAAATAAAATACAATATTTTTTTAAAAATAATAGAGAATTACATAAAAACGTTAATTAATCAAATGTTCAAACAACCCCCATTAACAGCTAAACAATAACTCGACCGATCATAAAATTTATTTCTAACGTTGCTAAGTTAATATTGCGAAATTTTATTACATTCTTCCGAAATAGCGTTTTCTAGCTGGTTTAGATTCTCACATTTTACACTTTTATAAATGACACTTTTTAAGTGACCTTAAAGAAATAAGTCATTCGGTAAAAGATCAGGTGACCTGGCCAATGGAATAATATTGCCGTTAAAAGCATTTTCCAGCTACTCTCTAACCATACGGGCATTACGCGCGGAGCAACTATCCATTTGGTACCAGATCATTTGATCTTTCCGAACAACTTCTTCCAAGGCGGGTCCAATTTGATTTTGAAATAAGTCCAAATATGTTTCTGCTGTCAGGTTATAGTCCATAAAAAGGTCCAATGATATGGTCTCCGATAATTCTCACGAATTCATTTGTTTTTTGGGGATATTGTGTCCAAGTATAAATAAAACGATGTTCATTTTCTTGGCTCCAATAACGGCAATTCTGAACATTTGGTTCGTTGTTAAGGGTGAATGTACATCCATCGGTTAAACAAATATTTCTTAAAAAATTCATATCGTTATTTGCTTTTTCCATCAATTCAAAACAAAATGCCATTCTTCGCTCTTCATCTCCTTTCTGCAGCTCTTGATGTTTTTCGAATTTATACGAATATTATTGGTTTTTTCAATACCGTTGTATGATGTTTCTTGCCCAAGAACTTTCGTAAAACATTTTGTTTGCCTCTACACTCAGTAGAATATTAAGATCTCTGTTCTCTCTTTCTTCGACTCTATTTTCGATATCCTGAGTTGAAATTACTGACAATACGTTTAATAGATAATAAACTGAAAACATTTCTGATACTGCTCTAAAACTGTTTCCTGCATAATGCCACTTAATTATGGATACTTTTTCGTCGATTGAATAATTTAAATTTTTTTTCAAATACCAACTCTCACTGATTTATTGACACTTTTCCTCATGACAGGGACAATATTATTTTACTGGTGTCTGTTTTTTTACCTAATAAAATTTGGTAATTTATATATATATATATATATATATATATATATATATATATATATATATATATATATATATATATATATATATATATATATATATATATATATATATATATATATAATAATGACAAATTAATAAACAAAAATAAAATAAATAATAGGTATGAAACAAATTAAGGGACTATATTTATTTTATTTTTTGTGGTCAGTGTCAAGAAATTCATAAAATTCAAAACTTAATTAAAATAGAGGTAGGAAATAAACTTTGATTTTTATGTTAAGATGATTTAAAGTAAAGAAATTTTAGGATTATTATTATTTAATTAAATTCATCTAGACTAACCGGATATCAAACTGTCCTTTTAAAAACTTATCAATAAGAATACACAAAAAAATAATAACCAATAAAAATACAATTTTAATCTCACTTCCTTAACTAAAAGCAACCGGCTGGATCTTGTAAAACTACCATTTGTCAAGAGTCTTGTAAACGAAAGGGATTACGCATCTCCGGGCCCGTCTTGTCACCTTCTCTGTCACTTGTTTTAAGCAGCGCGTCTGATCTTATCAACGACTCACGTCACTTTACTTTCTCTTTCAATGTTTTAAACTGACAAGGCACTTCTGATAGCACAAGAAGGCCGAAAGTCCGATCTTGGATCGAAATTTTTGTACGGTGGCTGAATTTTGAAATGGAATTATTCCGTTTAAAGATCCGCCTTTTTGTTTCACAATTTGTTATAATTGAAGATTGTCTGATATGGCTTTACTTTTATAAGTAATTAGAGTTACTGTAAAATTTGTCGTCACAGTATTGGCAATGCCTCGATTTCGTTGCTGTGTATAGTCTGTCTCAAAGTATATCGCTATGGCTGACGAACAATACCCCAATAAACCTTTAGCGATTTTATTACCTATTGTTATTGGGCAAACCCATTATTTCATAATGGCAGGGGTGGGCGGGTATTTTTAAAGTATTGACCATTAGGTATTTAAACATTTCGGCTAATATTTTAGTGGCAGTGTTAAATAACCGTGTTTACTGGGCGTTTCAAAAAAGTTGTTTTACGAGAATATAACTATGTCGCGTCGAAATCATTTGTCATTAGATGCAAAACGGGTTGTGAAAAATGTGTATGAAACTTTAATCAGTAGAGGACTAATTAAACAAGAAGCTTTAAAAGAAACCTGTCTACTTACAAAAACTCCAATATTATCGATAAGGGATATTATTATTAGTGAAGAGTTAAACAAAGGAAAAACACGTAGTGATTTTCAATCTCACCGTATAGACAATAGTGATCAGAACCGAATAAAAAGGAAAATATATTGTCTTTATGAAAGTGGAGTTGTTCCTACCTTGGATACACTGAAAAAGAAGCTAGACGAAAACGAAACCAATATAAATATTAGCCGTGCCACCCTTCATATAGTTGTTTGTAAAATGGGATTTAAATACCGCAAAATAGACAAAAGACAGGTAGTAATGGAATCGCACAGAGATTAAATTACCTTCAAGATATTAAAAGATATAGATTAGGAAACAGATCCATAATTTACCTTGAAAAACATGGTTCGATACACACGACACAGTATCCGAAGGATGGGTTGATTTCAGTCAAAACTGTCAGACGAAAGCACTTTCAAATAAAGAAAAACGCATTACCATAATACACTCTGCTGTTGTCTGCAAAGAATATTAAGGATTCCAGCTTGGATTATCATGAGAATACAAGTGCAGAACTTTTTAAAAACTGGTTTCAAAATTACCTTTTATAAAATATTTCAAACAGTGTTATTGTCATGGATAACGCAAGCTACCACAGCCTTCTGCTACACAAAGCACCAGCTTCATTAGGTTTAAAAACTGAAATCCATATCCAGGAATATTTGTTAGAAAATGATATTTATTTTGAATTCAGTTTCAAAAAAGAGCAACTTCTGGAAGTCCTAAATTCATATGCAATTTAAAAACAATATATGTGATAATTTGGCTGAACAGGCTGGGCATCTGTCTTACGTCTTCCTCCGTATCACTGTATGTTTTACCCCATAGAGGATTTGTAGACCCAAATAAAATCAAAGATCAGAGCAGAAAGTGTTACACCTACTTTAAGTCCCAGTGTTATAAATTTAATACAAAATTTAATTACTAACATACCAGTCGAGAGCTGGAAAAATTCAGTCAGCACATTATAAAAATTGAGAACTTAATATTTCTAACAAAACAACATAAATCCTATTGTAATTAATCTAAATGATGACTCTGATAGTCAAACAGAATTAGCTTTAGATATTTAGATTAAAAAAATAATTATGTATAGATAATATAGCTATAAATTTATTAAACTTTGCATATATTTAATTTCCTAATGTAATTTTAAGATATTTTCTTTGCTTAAAAAATTCCACAAGGACGGGTTTATATAAATTCATACCAGGGTAAATATAACACGGAATATCGCAATTTTGTCATAACTTCTTGCAGTACGATATCTAGGAGGACTGTTGCTTCCATGAAGTAATTGTCAAAATGACAGTTTTTTAGCATTCTAAAAGCAGTGATATGTATTGTCTTTTTTCTCGGATAATCTGCCATAAGTTCCATTATTTGGTAGAATAAATTTAACAAAAATCGTGCGCATCGAAAATTTAGATTCTCGAGTCTCCTTTTTGGACATTTTCTATTTGACATTTTTGCTAGTGGGTAGGACCCATTCGAGAAATAAATTTTTGTTCGTAATTGTAACTAACCTATATGCTTTTGATATAAAGTTTATTATATTAATTTAGTTTTACACACGATATCGAGCAATATAATATTCAGACATGATAAAAAAATAAATGTTTGTATGCTAGTTATTTAATTTTTTGTACAACAAGCAAATATGAAAGGACAAATGATCTCAAAGGACATATGATCCCTGCTTCCTAAATTAATTAAATGGCCATTATGTTGCCTTTAATAAAAACTGAGATGTTCTGCTACCACATCCGTTGGCACCCACAGTTTAATGATTATGCCCCTCCATATCAAACCATGTATTACGTCCTTCACCAGTTCAAATTCCTATTATTGCTCGACCATTATGCATCCCTACAAGAGGAAGATTCATCCCTAGAGATTACCTGGTGTCATTCCTTATCCCACAGAAATCTGTCACTCGATCATTGCAGATGCTCAGAACTCAATATAACACCCAGTAGGAACTGTAAAAAAAGCCTAAAATTCATATTTGACGATAAACTGTAGGCATCTTGACCACCCTTCTCTGTTCTGAAAGCACCAATTTCCATCAAGCTCGAGCTCCAATTAAAAATCGATGTCTAAGAGTAAAGTTTTGTCCCTAGATCTTAACGCTCTGTTGTTCCCCCATGACGTCCTCAACTCAACTCAACTCAAACAAGTTCTATATTGATTTTTGGTATTTCACATTTCATTACATTTAGCTCAGTATCCTGGGCCTTTTTGAATCAATGCCTGATAATATCAAAATGGTACGTAAGATTGTTTGTCCTTCAAATTCCTCTAACACATCTGCTTCATAATATTTTTGACTGAGTTTAGTCACAACTGTAGAATAATAAATAAAACACTACTTTATCACTCAAGAAAAATTGAACAGAAGGAAACGGTTGTTATATTCTTTAATTTTATTGATTGATACCAGTACTTCTACACATACATCTTACTTAAAGAAAAAAGTTCTGGCAGCAAGCATTGCTAAATAGGTTTTTCCTTAAGAAGATTGTTTTAATAAGTCATGAACACCGGTGTTTAATTTATACTTAAATCCTGTATTAATCACGGAATTACTGCATAAGAAAGTGGCTCAGAGTAAAATAAATACAACTAAAGTCCTAATTGCAGATCATGCGGTAAGCTCTGATAAAGGTACTTAGATGTATTGAGACAAAGTTGAAGTAATTGATATTATTAGGGTTTATTATTTTTTTACTATTTTTTAGTTATTTAGGAAAATATATGCAAATTAAATTAAATATTTATTTTACCATAATCATAATGGTGTACACTGTACAGGATCATCCAACCAAGACTTAACAGGGTCATATTTATGGCCACAAATATGACCCTGATATTTGTGGCCTTCCTCATTAAAAAAATCTTAAATAAAAATGTGTTTATTTGTTTTAATTTAAATAATAAAATAAAAAGAAATATAATTTTCTAATAGGATAACCTTTGGTTCATTTTAAAGATATATTTTTTGGCCGTTTAAGTAAAAATGATTTCGTTCATTTTTAGTAACCACAAAATTGATTTGATTTGTAAGAGAAATTTGCGATTTTATTTAGAAAATAAAAAAGGTACCAATAAACACCTGAAATGTCAAAACAGAAAAGTCAATATTCTGTCAGAGTCCTCAAGGATTTGAAGGTTTGGATGAGACGAAAAGAACCTCTGCAGGCAGCGCAGTGGTTCAACAATTTAAATACTTCAGGGATAAAAGAACGGACATCGCAAGAATGAAATGTAAAGCAATACATCATGTTGGAACTTTGAGTTGCTCTGCCAAGAGCTGCTAGAAAAGGAGAGGTTTCCGTGGAAACCAAAAAAAACAGTTTCTGATTGGCTTTTAAATGCGTGATATTTGAGCCCTGTTGTTGTGCGAAAGTCAATTTTTAGCGAAATTGAGATACTAACGGCATTTGATAAAAAATATTGTTAAATTTTGTTCTAAAAATTCCCGACAAGAACGCGATAAGTCAGAAGATATTAAATAAAAAAATTATCCCGTCCGTGCGGTACCCAGCAAACACGGGCTATGTAGCGTTTTTACCTGTATATTCGACAGTGTTGTGCTCGCTATTTTAAACGCTTTTGTTTCAGAGTAGTATACAGAGTTTTTTAAAGTTCTGTGGAAAAGAAGCTCCAGATTATTTTACCTCACTGGTGCATAATTAACTGGGAATATAGGATAATTTTTGCTATAAAATAACTATCAAAGTAAAAAAAGGAATCTAGTTAATATGAAAATACCGAAGATTATTTTTTGATACATTAGCTATACAGTGTGTCCCAAAATGTGTGGGCAATCTCGGAATCTAATAAAAAACCTGGGAAATTTTTGAAAATTAATAAATTTTTTTAACCCCTTAAGATAAAGGTCTAAACCCCAAAATTTTTTTGAAATTTTTAAAATACAAAAACGATTTATTTTTTTTTTATAAATAGGCTTCTTAAAAATTATTTTTGGTTTTTGTTAAAAGTGGTTTTTTTAATGGATAAGCCAAAATTTATTTTAAAATTAATTTTAAAAGTATTTAATAATTTTTTATTAGAAAAATTTTTCCACCCTGTATCCTCAAAAGTTAAGACGTTTAGGACATCGTTCATATGAAGTTTTCTTCTAAATGAACCCAAAAATTGCCTCCTTTAATATTGACGTACAATTAAAAACACTCTGTATAATGTAAAATCCCAAAACATGATATTTTATTTCTCGTAAACGTTAATTTTATCGATGTCAATCAAAATACCTTTTTTAGTTTAGGTTAAAGCTATCCAAAATAATATTGTTGACCTTTATCAACAGGGTGTTAAAAAAATTGCTTTTAATGTATTAGAGCTAGTCCGTCCCTGGCAAACTAAATAAGCCAAATATGATTTAATAGGTCATCTTGAGAAGACTTATCTAGAAATCATCATATTAAAAAAATATTAAATTACGCTCAGTATTTATAAAAGTTATATAAAAAAAAACGATTTCCAGGGTCGTCCGTTATGTACCTGTATCTCCGTAGGAAAGGCTCGTAGAAAAAAAAATTATGGGAACTTGTCATAATATTTTTGGGTTTTCTACTAGATTCCGAGAGATTGCCCACATATTCTGGGACACCCTGTATAGGTATAATGCTGGATATTGAGTAAAATAAACATACAAAACAAAAAAAAATCAGGGAAAAAAGTGTCACGACCAGTTATCAATAAAAGGTTGATTTTTCTATCAATAATTTTTTAAAATGCTTGCAGTTTTTGACCTACAGATCTCAGATAGTTGAAAAAAATTGGTAAAAAGGAAATTTTCTTATTCCAAATACTTTAGTTTTTGTAGCATTTTAAAATTTAAAATTGTTTTTTCTCAAAATCATATCAATCTTAGCCCGTGCATATTAGAAGGTAGTGTTTTTCACGAATACCAAAAAAGTCAAAACTTTTTTAAAGTTATTTAGGTTCTTTATATAATTCATAGTGTAATATTAAGGTATTTTCTTCTGGTACACGGTTTCGAACTTCAAGTTGCCTTATTGTTTCACATTGTTTAAATTTGTTCGACAAACTGCGAAATAAAAGTACAAACATTTCGGCTAAGTTGAAACCGACCGATGTTTGTTTTGCACTGACCATGTTTGCCGTCCCACAATATTGATTTTAAATTTTAAGACAATGGCAAAACGCAAACATTTAATATAACATCCTGTATGTTGTTTTTTCTCATTATAGTTGCACAAGTTTGGGTCCTGAACAAGACCCAAAATTAGGGTTTTTATATACTTTCTTGCAGTGCTAAGAAAACGTGTCAATAAGAATTTTTTTCTTTTTAGAAGATTGGTTGTAAATTAAACATGATAAATATTAATTAAATCAATTAATTACCGTAACATGTCCGGTAGTTTTTCAGGTAAAGTAATTTGCATGTCAGTTTGATTAAATGTAAATACATAATACAAAATTTAAACGATCGTAAACATGAATAACCAGATCTTTTTTGTCATTAAATTAAATCGAAACAACTGACCAATATTTTACATTAATAACTACAAGGCAACACAAAAAAAGTAATCTGTATATACTTTATATGCGATATATGTATCCCGAAGTATCAGTTCTTCCCGAACAAAATTGAGCTATCACATCACAGAAACTTCTTAGCCTTAAAAAACAGGTCTAAAATAGCAGAAATTTACGATAAAATACAAGCCAAAATAGAAAAAAAATGTTTTTTTAATTTCCAAATGTTCTTAAAAAACGACCAGAAAATTTCAAAAAGCACGCTTAGAATTGATGCTCTACATGACGTTTGTTTTTTTAACTTGAAAGGAATAAAATCATCATTTTTCAAAAATACACCGATTTACCCTAAATTTGATGTACAGAATTACAAATTTTGGATTCGCAAGAGTCAAAATGACAGACGAGATTTTAAAAAATTATTTGATTTGATTTTTAAAAATCTGGTGAATATTTGGTGGTTTAAACCTGTTTTTTGTTGTTAGGAATTTCTTTTCTGATGTGATTTTAGTTCAGGAGAAAAAGTACTTCGTTTAAATAACGTGGAAACGGGTTTTTACCACTTTTATGCCCTGCACGCTGTGAAAAAATTATTTTAACAGAAAATAAATAAATTGATCTTATTAAGCACAAAATTATATACAAATATCTTACACAAACTTGTGTAAGATATTTGGTATTATCAATAGTTAATAGTTACTGACTTATTTAGTCATATTTTTATGATTTTTAAACTTTACTATGAAAAATATTGATAACGGCAATTATACTGTAAATAGTGTTTGCTTTTGATATCTTGATGATATTTTATGTCCTTCATCAATATTTTTATAGTTAAGTTAAAAAATCATAAAAATATGACTAAATATGTCAGTAACTATTAACTACTGATAACACCAAATATCTTACTCATCAAATTTTGTTGCAAATTTGATGTAATGGCAAATTTACACCAAATTTTTTGTCTGAAAATTAATATTTTAGTTCGTAAAAGCAAAAATTTGAAAAAATTAATAATAAGGAGCCTGTAATTTGTTGTGTTTGATGATGAAAAAAGTTGAAGTTTATTAGTATTTCAGACGTACTACAAATTTACCATTTAACTTTTTTCTCTAACAGTAATAGTTTAGCTTAAAAATGCAAAAAAACCGAAAATTTGAAATTCAAGGCCCTGTATAAAGTCAAATATTAAAGATAAAACTTTTTGTATTAAATTTAGTGCTTAATAAGATCCAATCATTTATTTTTTGTTAAAATAATTTTTTTACGGCTTGCAGCGCAAAAAAGTGGTAAAAAACCCGTTTTCCCTGACTTTCCCTAGACGGTAAAACTCAAAGAACCATGGAAAACCTCTTAAAATTAAAATTTTGAGCTGTGCTTTTAACAGGGGCTTTGTTTGGTCATCTTTTGAGATATTTTTGGGTAAGAGCAAAATATATATATATATATATATATATATATATATATATATATATATATATATATATATATATACAGTATGTCCACGGAAAAGGTGTTGGAAGTGAAAAAAAAATTATTTTTGATTTTATCGAAAAAAGCTACTTTTCATAAAAAATTTTGCTACTTAAAAGTAAGATTGGGGTGGAAAACATTTAACATATTTTATAAATTCGGTGTTCAGAAAATTGAAAACTTAAAATGGTACAAGAGTAAAGTGCATTTATTTGAGAAGATATGGAAATAAGTTACTAGGAAAAGTTGTTCAAAAATTATAAGATAGTCTCTAATACCAATATTTGAAAAATCGGCCTACTTTTATTTTTTGTGATTAAATTTATTTTAATATCGATTTAAATTTTTAATATCAATTTATTATTAAATTTTTTGCTGTTAAGTAAGCATTTAAAGCTGACGATACTGCGGCTAATAAATTATAAAAGCAAAGTATCAATAAAGCTATCACTATCAACGCCTACTAGTACAAAAATTTGAATTAGTTAATTGATAATAAAATTTTAATCACAAATAAATAAAGTGGGCCGATTTGTCGAAAATTGGTATTAGAGACTACCTTTAGGTTTGAACAACTTTTTCTAGTAGCTTATTTCCATAGTCTGCAAATAAATGCACTTTACTCTTGTACCATTTTAAGTTTTTTCAATTTTCTGAACACCGCGTATAAAATATGTTAAATGTTTCTATCCCAATCTTACTCTAAGAAGCAGCAAACATTTTTATTACAAGTAACTTTTTTTTCGATAAAATTAAAAATAAATGCTTTTTCCTATTCAACACCTTTCCGTGGACACACAGTATGTCCATTTGAAAGGTGTTGAATAGTAAAAAACTTCTATCTTTTATTTAATCAAAATCGTTTTTATTGTAAATTTTGTTACTTCAGAGTACAAACATTTAACAATTTATACGTGAGATATCAGAAATTGAAAAATCCCCAAATGGTTCAAGAGTCATGCATTTATTTGAGAAGATATATTAGAAAGTTGTTCGTGCAAAGATAGTTCCTAATATCATTTTTCAAAAAAAATCGGCTTACTTTTATTAATTTGTGATAAAATTATTTTAATATTATCTAATTCCAAATTAACAACTCTTTATTGTACTAGTAGGCGTTGATAGTGACAAGCTGTATTGACATTTCGCTTTTATTAGCCGCAGAAACGTCAGCTTACTTAACAGCAAAAATTTGATAAAATTAATATTAAAAATTTTAATTGGTATTAAAATTAATTTAAATAAATAAAGTAGGCCGATTTTTTAAAATTGGTATTAGAGACTACCTTTTAATTTTGAACAACTTTTCCTAGTAACTTATTTTCATATCTACAAATAAATGCACTTTACTCTTCTCTACCATTTTAAGTTTTTTCAATTTTCTGAACACCGCGTATAAAATATGTCAAATGTTTTATTCCACCTTTTCTAAGAAGTAGCAAAATTTTATCAAGAGCAGCTTTTTTCGATAAAATCAAAAATAAAAAGTTTTTTCTCTTCAACACCTTTCCGTGGACATACTCATATATATATATATATATATATATATATATATATATATATATATATATATATATATATATATATATATATATATATATATATATATATATATATATATATTCCTGGTGGCTATAACATGCTTAAAAACAGGCGAAACAACAGCTTTTCTTGCGGTTTCTCTTTCTTGCAGTGCTTCGAAATAAGAGAATAAAAATTAAAAAATACTTTGAAGTAGCAATTAAAAATTTGGCCAGCTATATGAACTCTACCTATAAATTAAATTTTTCAATAAATTTGTTCTCTGTGGCAAATACAGACTGATTTTTTCGCTTAAGCAAATGGCAACAAACGAGGTTGGTCCTTCTGATTAAACATGGTTTGCTGCAATTAATCAAATTTATTGCTGTTTAACATGCAGACTCAGGCCAATTTGTCTGTTCGTTTTGATGCATCTTGCACATTCCGATATTTTCTTCGTTTTCGTGTGTTTTTTTTCCGATTTTTTTTTGATTTTACAATTCCTTGGTGGCTAATGCTGAGGTTTCAGTGGCGTAGCAAGGTCATAATGATAAAAAGGTAAATAAAATAATACTAAGTTCACTTAAATAAAAATAAAATTTAAAAAATATTGAACTTTTAGAAATTTATTTAAAGCTTTATAGATTTCTTTGAAAGGTAGTTTTCCAAGTTTTTAAGTGCTTACTAAAGAGAGACTTTTAAGATCAATTTATAAACTTGACATTGCCGTTCCCGCTGTTGTTCCTGTTCCTGTTGGCACTTTAAACTTATGGCATTTAATGAAACCATTTATAAACGACGTTTTCGCTACTTTTTGCTGTTGAGTTGACGTTTCCGTGTCATTCGGACTTGGCTCAGTTTTATTGTTGGGCTTAGGTTGTTCACTGACGTTCGTGATCCACCAATAAGGTTGCTTCTTTGAGTCATGTTCTGTCGATTCGTTGTTATATTTAATATTGTCTGTCAATATTATATATATATATATATATATATATATATATATATATATATATATATATATTTATATATATATATATATATATATATATATATATATATATATATATATATATATATATATATATATATATATATATATATATATATATATATATATATATATATATATATATATATATATATATTAAAAATCCTGGTATAATCCTAGGTATGACTACTAAGCTTGGTTGTTTTAAAATTACGAGGCCTCCAAGTAAATGGATAACCCCGGGTCCAGCCAATCCAATTACACGTGTTTCACCCTTGTTGGGGATGGTCACACCGAATGTAGGCCGTAGACACCCTTGACTGTGAAGCAGCTACCTTAAGAACAACTGTAATCTAATACAGCTGAACGTTAGAAGCAACTAGCGCCATATCGTCAAGTAATTCCAAACTGACCGATCTTAGTATCAATAGGTTAAGATGTTAATGTGCGCCATGTAGGTGTATTATGCAAAAACACTCAGAAGTTGCTAACACTACACAGTTAATAAAAAATAAATTTTTTAGATTCCACAGAAAAAAATACACAAGATGGCTATTTTACATTTATTTTCAATACAGGGTTAGTCTCAAATATGGAATTATTTACTTTTTGTTGGACTGGTGCTTAAAAACCAATTTTAAACATCAATCAATACATTTTCATAGGTTAGTTGTGATTAGTTGTGGTGTTATGGGCTTGCAGGGAATGTTAAACATAATTTATCCTTTTTTATTTCTTATTACTTTAGCGCTATTTTTCGTTGCTCTAAAATATTCAAGATTTTTTTTTTAATTTATTTCTTTAACCAGACTTCTTACAATGCCGTGTTTTTTGTCATTGATGATAAATTGAAGTAGTCTTTGTTTAAATGCATTGAAAATAAGACAGAAATGTCTAGCTTTAATCCATTTTATGACTAAAAATACCAAGCTATTATATTTCTGTTAGAAATAAACCAACAAAATGATTGCGACCTATAAACATGTTTAGGTCCCAAATTTTCAAAACAAACCTCGTATGCACCTGTAAACTTCATCACTTCCTACCACCATGGCGTCTCCAGTCACACCCATATCTCTACATCGTCGTAACTTTATTATTTTATTGAAAGTTAAACGCTTATGGATAAATCTAACGGTCTGCATTAAAATATGGACAGCTAGAATAATTATTATTAGATGGCGGAATGCCCTAGAGGCGCATTTGCGATTGCTTTGACCTTTGAGGTCGCGTTTTTCATATATGCACCTTGTAGGGATAAAACTAATATATGCGTGTTTATTTAAAGTAGGATATTAATAATTTTATATACTCGATTTATTTATGTATGGCTTGTAAAGTATTTTATTCAGTTATTTAATGAATTTTATGATAGATCACCTTAATACAAAATTTACTGAGACAATTTCAAATATAAATCCTAATAGAAATTTAAGAGATTATTTTTTATTAAAAACAGTATACAAAATAGAATAGTACGAAGGGCGAACAAATATGAACCGACATTTTAATCTCAGAACGTCTTAACATTCTTGCAAGAAAGTTAAATTGTTTTTACTTAGGCTGTTTTTATAGTTCAAATATTTTTCTGCGTAAAATTTTTTGCTGCAATTTTTCTTGCATGCAATTTTATTTAAAATTTTTACAACTTAAAATAATTTGCTGCAGTTGTTCTGACTAGTGATGGGATAATTCGAATTAAAAATAATCGATAATCCGATTATTGAAATAATCGCTATCATGCGATTATTCAGATTTAATTTGAATTACGAAAAATAACCTGATTTCACAGAATTTATTACGCGTCGCGAAAAAAACATGTAATGACGAATAAGATTTAATATTTTAATAGTAAGTAATTTTATATACAGGGGTTTTTGGGGCGCTTATCATGAATCTGAAGTCATATTTTGTCGGACTCGCGACGCTAGTTTTTGAGTTATAACGCCTCACTCGAACCTAACCTCACATCTGCACAAACTCCTAATTCCTTTAAAACTGATTACACCCAAAATGGAAGATTTTATGGTAATATACTTATTATTTTATACGATAAATTTAATTTTGCTTAATTTAACAATTATTTTTAATAAAAGAAGCACAACAAGCGCTTCCAAAAAAATAATAATTTTACTTTTATAAATGTCAACAAAATTGTCTGGGTATTTTAGACAATTTTATGTTGGTACATCAGGGACCCGAAAAACAATTGAATGCGCTTAATTTTTAAATTTAAATCGCAAAAAATAAAAATAATTCAAATTTATAAAGTAGGCCATTCGATTGTTTCGCGGGTCCCTTGCGTACCAACATAAAACAATCTAAAATCTCTAGACATTTTTGTTGACATTTATAAAAGTAAAAATAATATTTTTGGAAAGTGCTTGTTGTGCTTTTTTTATTAAAAATATTTGTTAAATTAAGGTGAAATTAAATTTATCTTATAAAATAATAAGTGTATTTCGATAAAATCTTCCATTTTGGGTGTAATCAGTTTTAAGAAGGAGGAATTTTAGGAAAGTTTTGTTGATTAGGTTCAAGTGGGGGGTTATAACTTAAAAATTAGCAGAGTACGAAAAAAATTGACATTAGATTCGTGATCAGCGCCCCAAAAATCCCCGGTATACAAAATTTTGATAAAATCGGCCGTGGGCCCGATAAGTAAAAAATTACCATAAAAAATTATGGCCAATGGAAAATTTACTTACTAAAATAATAATAGTAATAATATTATATATTATACAGTGTCAAAAAAGTCCAGAATCCCCGTTGACAAATTATTAAGGGGATCCCGGACTATTTTGACAAACTGTATATAATATTTAGTGTTTGTGTTTAGTTACATCGGAATCGAGTTACATGTTCATTCAGAAATCAAGAATTTAAAATTCAAACAATTTAAAAAAAAATAATTATATAATTCGAATTATCAAATAATCCGATTATTGAAATCATTCATAATTCAATAATTCGATTCTTAAAATAATCCGATTATGCCCATCACTAGTTCTGACCATAAGGTTTACCAACGCACTAAAATTTTATTTTTATTTATAAACAAATTATTAAGGTATTTTTAAAATTAATAAGTAAAAAATAAATACACAAATAAATTTTAAAGTTAGCTAAAAATAGCCATTTAACGAACAAGGGTATAAAAAGGAGCGATTAATTTTGGAAATTAATTTCTCTTGAATTTTTTTAGGATGTATTTCAATTTAAGGCAACCAACTTGACAGGTGCTTTAATTACTGTTATTCGAGTGCCAAGGTCATAAATGGACTTAGTGTTCTGTTTTGTGTATTTTTAGTTGCCTATACTTATAATCGTTTATTAATAGAAATTTATACATTAATTGGGACTATTAATGAATAATTTGAAATCCGTTAATAATACCCATTAACAAACGATTGCCGAAAATATATTTTAACGAACGTTTGACCTTCCTTAAGGTTGGTAACTTTAAAATCATTAATAAAATTACCGAAATAGCCAGCTAGCTGAGGGAAAAATAGCGCCTGCAATATAATTCTTGCATAAAACAAAAATGGCAGCAATTGAAAAAAAATCAAGCTCAGCTCAACTCACTGATTTTTACAGTTGTCAGTTTAAACTCTTAAAAAAAGTTTTTACTTCAAACAATCTTAGTAAATGTAGCCGTACATGTTTAAATCTAAAATAGGAACATCACCTTTATTGGGCTATCTCTAACTTACCATAAGAAATGTGAAAAAGAATTCTCTTACCTGAAAAAGAAAAAGAATCATTAATTTTTTTAAATTTGTCCAATATAGTGGTCTAAAAAATTCTTTAACATATTCCAATTGGCATCTCTAAGAAAACTGCAAATAACCACAATTATTTTTATTTCACAAATTATTAAATAAATTATTATTTGTCTCTAATCCCATCTCTTGTGATTGCTGGCTGTTTTTTTATGGGCCCATTACCAATCGTTATTTTGACTGACAAAGAAAATTAAAAAACATAAAGGCATCTTACTGATTGTTAATCCTTCTATATCTTATGATACAGAAAGATTTGAAAAAACATCTGATTTTTCTTTATATAGAGCAGTAGTGGCTCTATTATTTTCATTATTTTTAATCTAAAAAGTATAGCAGATGCTATTGACCTCAAGGGGAACACTTTGTTAAAAAAAAAAAAATATTTTAAAATTTGCGCCTAAAAGTTGATTTTTTTAAAATTTTATCGGCAAATTTAACATTTCACAACGATATCTGCATTTTTCTTAAAATTAGAGACATCTAAAATATTCGCATCCAAAAAATTGTGAAAAAAATTCAACTAGCTATGATTTTTAGAAAAACACAGATCATTTTGGAGAATTTGACAATATTTAAACAAATTTACAAAAAAAATATGGAGCATTCGCTTTTAAAACTTGATTTTTCTCTAGGAGTGCTGCAAAAAAATCAACTTTTTTTCGCAAATACCAAATATTTTATTTAACAAAGTGTGTCCCTTAAGGCCAATAGTTTCTGGTATATTGCCAATGATATGAAGCACTTGTAGCAAAATTTAAGGTGCAAAAGAAATTTTACACCTTAAATTAATAACACAATAAACTCAGATTAATATTGTAACTTATGGACCAGCTGGATGCCAAAATTCGTAAGGAAGGAACTGATTTATAGAAAAAAAAAACATTTTTAATAAAGACAGTGCTGACTAAAGCACAACTCAAAAAACCATGGCAAAAATTAGTAAATTGGAATACGAATAGTTGCAACAGCCACCCTATTTGCCAGTTTTAGCTTCCTCCGATTTCTGGCTGTTCCTAGATTTCCCCAACACCTTGTATATTAAGAAATTTATAAAACTAAATAATTTGGGGTACCCCAAACAAAAATAAGTTATTTATAACCATACTCATTACTGACAATAATCAAAATAATTTTGGGACACTAGAAAACATTAACCAAACAAGTTTGACAGACCTAAAGGTAGAAAAATATTTCTTAAATCGTATCAAATAAATGAGCTTCATTTTAAATCACAGCGTGATGCCTGAAATAGAAGTTTGGTCTAATGTTGAACAGTGGGACGTCGGCGGATTCAAGCTGGCATAAAAAATTTAGAAGTTGCTTTTTTATGTTCGAATCTCGGTAACCTTTGGAGGCAAAACCCAATGGTACATGACCATTTATTATTTTTTGGTTGGACCGTTACCTCGTTACATGGGAAAATACGGAGTGTTTTGTTTATTTTCTGTTTCATAATGTCGCTTTGAGATATCGCTTTATAGACGAAATAACTATTATTAAAAAAGCAATTAATAGATATAATTCCATAATAGTATTTTATGTATTAAGGGCATTGTAAAGAAATTTATGTCTCCTAGGGCAACAATCTCAAGTCGAGGGCCTTGAGGCCGAGGGTTTGATTAATTTATATATATATATATATATATATATATATATATATATATATATATATATCATATATATATATATATATATATATATATAGTATATATATATATATATATATATATATATATATATATATAATATATTATTATATATATATAATATAAAAATAAAAATGCGATATTTATTCTTGTTTTTTTATATAGTATTTCTTCTTTACACTAAAGATAGTTTGTTTTCTTTTAGCTTTATACATGAAATAATTTGAAACCACCAGATATTTTTTCTGTTTATTTATACATAAAACCACGTCTGTTTATTTTTTTAACAATTAATTATAACTACAAATATTAGTGTGGGTTTTTTAATATCCTTTAACAATTAAATGAAACAGAACAATTAATTTGTTGCCGCTGAGTTTTTTACTAAAAATAAATTTGTTGCCCAAACTTTTTTTAATAAATTTGCTTGCATATAAGGATCAAATTATTAGTTTTTAACCAGAAAAAACAAATTTGCTGTACGGTATTTAATATGTCTTTAAAGACGTTGTATAATTATTGTTCAATTTTTTTTTTAAATACAAATTACCATGATGAAAATACATGTACAAGTATACCTTGGCCATTTTTTGACATTAAATCTAACAATATGCTCGGTGTTTTATTTTTTGTGGAAGTGGTAACTAGAACAAAATATATTTTTGTATCTAAAACCCATTTAAGAGATCCATTTTCTAATCTTTAATCTATGTAAAACTGTGTGGTTTGTAACATTTTTCTTTTTTACAAGGTTTATAAATTATATCACGAATGTGACTAAGCATAAATTTTTATATATATATATATATATATATATATATATATATATATATATATATATATATATATATATATATATATATATATATATATATATATATATATATATATATATATATATATATATATATATATATATATTATTATATATATTAATTAATTACATATTTAATATTTTTATTTATATTCAATACAAATTTATTATTTAATTAAAATTAATTTGACCCAATCAGGTAAAATTATTTTGAAAGTGTTAAGGTACGACGGCACTTTTTTATTTTTTTTGTTTTATCTTGTCTGGTTAACTTAGAAAAAGAAAACAGTTTCCGCTATGATAATATTGTTATTATTATAATTTTTTTCATTACCCCCGTAAATAAGGGTCAAATTAATTTTTCCTCTCACGTATATTTATTACCGATAAATTCGGCGGCACTATTTTTTATCACGTATCAATTCGGAATTAAATATTACCAGAAAGGCCACATCATTAATTTACTTTTATTAATTTTTACAAATTCCTAATTTAATGTGCCGCCAAAAGTTACAACAAACGCGACTTGATTAATTATTTATTTTTGTTATTAATGTTGCTTAAGAAGCAACAGAAGGTTTTTTAAATGTTGTTTTAATGCTAATACGTTTATAAGGATTTATACTGAGTGTCCCAGTGAAAATTTAGTAATAGTAATTAGTATATTAAATATATATATATATATATATATATATATATATATATATATATATATATATATATATATATATATATATATATATATATATATATATATATATATATATATATATATATATATATATATATATATATATATATATATATATATATGTATTTTCATCAAATCTTCATTTTGTTAAAAAGTTCAGCCGCACAATTAATTGTTCTGTTTCATTTAATTGTTAAATGATATTAAAAAACCCACTCTAATAATTTGTGGTTTGTAATCAATTGTTAAAAAAAAGAGACGTGGGTGTCTTTATGTATAAATAAATTAAAAAAATATCTGGTGGCTTACATAAAAGATAACTTTAATTTTCTAAGTAATTAGAAACTATGTTTTTAGTATTATAGGGACTTCAAAAGTGCAAAAACATCAAAGTGTGATTTTTTTGCAATTAACTTTTCTCATGACGTGGAAAGAAAAATATAATTTAAGAAGTCAACAGTTCATTAGGCAAGCAACCCCAACAAAATTATTGTAGGTGTACCAAAACAACAAGACATAAAATATTGAGCATTTTGTTACTTTTAGTGCCTAAAAATGCTGCATAATGGCCAAGGTACTTCGTTGTTGTACAAATTCTTTGTTTATGGTAATTTGTACCCATAAAATTAATTTAAAAAATTATACAACACTTTTAAAAAATATTCTAACTAAATCCCCCACGGCAAATTCGGTTTCCTCTTATTACCAACTGATTAATGGATCTGTAAATCCAAACAAATTAATAAAAAAATATTTTTGACAAACAAAATCAATAACAAATGTATATTTTATGTAAAAAAATTCAGCGGTACGATTTTTTGGTATATATCATTTGATTGTTAAAGAATATTAAAAAACCCACACTTGTAATTGGTAATTTGGAATTGGAATTTTTTTTTACGACTAATTGTAAGAGAGAATAGAAAAAAACTGGTGACTTGCATAAAAAGTCGTTATTATTTTTTAGCTACTTAAAAACCATGTTTTTCGTAATCAAGTTACTTCAAACGGGCAAAAAAATAGGTACGATTTTTAAGTTATTAATTTTTTTAATTAAATTCAAGACGTCAACAGTTCATTAGACAAGCAACCCTAACGAAGTTATATATACAACTTATTTTTACGGAATTGTTTTTTCTGGTTTACCACTCCAACATCAAACAAAATATTACGCATATTGTTACTTTTAGTATTGGTATTGCGACTTACTAATCAAGGTACTTGGTACTTGTACAAATATTTTGGTTATGGTAATTTACACTTATAAAATTAATGAAAAATTATACCACGATTAAAAAAACATTCAAAATGAATTTCCTACGGCAAATTTGGCTTCCTCTTATTAACAATTGATTAAAAGATCCTTATATCAAAGCTAATTATACAATAAATAAATAATTTGGACAACCAAATCAATAACAAATCTATATTTTATGATTAAACATTTAGCGGTACAATTTTTTGTTATGTATCATTTATTAATTAAAATATATTAGAAAACCCACACTTTTATTTTGTAGTTTAAAATCAATTGTTAGGAAAATAAAGTAACGTAAGTTTCTTTTCATGATGATATGAGAAGTACAAATAGTGTTTGTTTTTTTTGCTTATAAGATTATTTTTATTTTTTAGTTACCTACTTTTTACTGTTATGTTGCTTTATTGAATCTTTTTATAATTCTCGTTTTACGATCCTTTTGTTAAAAAAAACAGTTATTGACTTTAACTCCAAAGTCTAAAATCCTATTAAATTTGACTGGAAAGCTTTTTTTTGCATCCTGTTCTGCTTCAAGAGTAGGATCACAAAAAGTTTTTTACCTATAAAGTTGCAAGATTAACAAAGGTGTTCATTATTGTGCTGCATCAAAAACTGAAATTCATATAAAATAATGAATTTTCGTTGATTCCGGATAGAATTGTTGTGAATGCTGTAAAACTTTGGATAATTTTATCCCAAAAAAGTCTAAAGACACCTATGATAAAGAATATAAAAGGTTTGGGGATTGGATAAACAATAATGATGTAAAAATTATCAAGAAACGTTGCAACTTGGATACTTTTAGGAATTAATATGTTAAAATTGCTTTTGTAAATTAGTCTGACACCTTCAGTTCTAATAACCTATGGACGAAATTTTTAATGTTAAAAAAGACAGTTATAATTAATAAAAATATAGACATTGCAAAATATTGCAAGTTAGGCCAGCATGTAAAGCAATGATCCAAAGGATATAAAGTTATAAAATAAAAAAAAAATCGACCACCTACATCAAAAAACGTTCAATTATCGTTAATTTCTGTTAGTGACAATCACGATATAATAGAAAACATGGACCCATCAAAAGCCGGTAAATTGGTTTTTACTGGATCTTTTCAGAACTATTCATTTAATGTAAATGATAAATACGTTTTTCCGTTAATAAAAAGTTTTTATTTTGATTTTTCCTATTTATTTCTTTTAATGACCTTTTAATGACGGCATTAGAAACTTCTTTAATGCCCTAAGGTATAATATACTATTTAAAGTGTCTGGTAACTATAGTATTATGCAATAATAATATTCGAGTAGGACATAAATTTTTAAATGGTGGTCATTTGAATGACAAATTTATAAATAGACTGGTTTGTTATGAGTATATTATAGTTAGGTATACTATAATCGTTTAGAGATAGAAAATCGTGCAATAATAACGGCTATTAAATGATTTTGTATACAGTCAAAGCTCCTTATTCAAGCTTCCTTCATTCGTGTTTTCACTATTCGCGGATTAAAAAAATGCGACCCAATTCCTCTATTCGCGGCTAAAGATTTCTTTATTCGGGGATCCAATCGGTACATCGTACTCATTGATAAAAAGGATTCCAATATGAAGTTATCCAACCGAATATCTTTTGTAAACGCGTCATCAAATGGACTAATCACGGAAATTGCGAATTAAATAGGACGAGATGGGTTCAAACAGTTAGAATCAAGTGACATTCAGAAGTTGCTTGAATCGCAAGATGAAGATTTGACTAAAACCGACTTGGAGAAAATGTTAAATTTAAAGCCCATTGAAGAAGAGGCTTAAAAAGCACGGGAAACGTGACATTTAATTTAAAACATCTTAGTGAAGGTTTAAGAATGGCAAATGAGCGTTGTGATTTCTTTATGAAAATTGATCCGTCTATGGAACTAAGTCTTATTTTTAATAGGCAAATTGCTAATACCACTGCTAAATATTAGTCTGAATTGAAAAAGCTTTTAATAACTGTCAAGCAAGAAAAAATAGCAAAATTCTTTAAACCATTACCTAAGCCTGAAGATAATTATTAATCAATATGGTCAAAAACTTCAATTAAATTCATTTTTTTATATACTTGTTTTTTATTTTGTCTCCCAAGAACGAATCCCCATATAATCCCATATAAATTATCATTTCATATTCACGGTTTCTGTATTCACGGCATATTTATAGAACGTATACCCCGCGAATAAAGAGCTTTTACTGTACATAAAAGCACTCATTAAAAAACCATCTTGAAAAAATAACTATAAGAGCACTCAAAAAAAATCCCAGGCGTTGGCAAGTACATACTGCTCTTAATCACCATTTAGAATTTGTTTTTTATCACCGAGCCAAAAAATAGTAGACAAATAGAAAAAAACTACAAACAATGCAATATAATTAGTTTCAAGAAGCACTTATATATCTTTCATTTATCTCTAACTGAACCGGCATGTCTGACCGAATCTAACTGTCTAATGGAAATATCACTCGCAGCCGGCATTGGTCCTACAAGTAATGTTATACAAATGGCGTAATTGGGACTTCGATCGGCTCAACAAATGCGGTTCGCCTTATAGCGGAGATTGCATAACCTAATATAGACGACGGTGTAGTCGGCCCACACCGATATACGGGGTTTAACGAAATACGCTTTTGAGACGGTATGTATCAGCGTTCCTACAAAATTTTCATTAAAAGTTTATATTACAGACCAATAATCAAGAATCTATAAAAACACTTAAGGTGGCACTACAACTCGGCCGACTGGGATGGTCTGAGAATTTCCTTGCCAGCTACCCTTGGAATCCTACCTGCTTTTCTACTCACGATCCTTCCGAAATATGTAAACAAATTACCTAAACACTTCAACTGGGCTTTGAGACCTTTATTCCCCACACTAAAAAGAATCCCATAACTTTAAATCACAAACCGTGGTTTTTTAAATCTTGTGACAAAGCCAGACTTGTAAAAATTCAAGCCCACAAAAAGTTTCTCCAAAACACTAGCCCCAAAAATCAACTGGCTAGCATCGAAGCAAGAAATCAATATAATAAGATCGTCTCAGAAGCAAAAATACTACATGATAGACAGTATGGATTCCGTCACAGAAGATCCACAGCTGATCTTCTTTCCTCTGTTTAACACAACTGGAACAAGTCCCTTGAGTTTCTTGGTGAATCCCAGATCGTTGCTCTTGACATATCTTGACGTGACAAAGCTTTCGATCAGGTCTGGCTTGACGGGCTTCTTAAGAAACTTCCTTCTTACGGTCTTTCATCTAAGCTTTGCTCTTGGCTCTCCACCAGTTTCCTTTCTAATTGACGTATATCAGTTACTGTAGATGGTCATTCTTCCAGCTTCTACCAAATTAATGCTAGGGTGCCCCACTGCGCAGTGTTGGCACCCATGCTGTTTCTTTTACACATTAACGATCTTCTCTCTTCCACAATAAGTCCCATTCATAGTTTTGCTGACGATAGTACCCTCCACTCTAGTATTCAATTTCTTAAGCCACCATGTAATTCTGATTTGAAAAACAAGCGCAGCTCAATGCAGATATCTCTTTCACAAGACCTTAAACTTATCTTGGATTGGGGCGCCAAAAATCTTGTTCAGTTTAATGCCGTGGAAATAGAGTCTTGTTCGCTGTCGCGGAAAAAGTCTGCCAATGCTCATCCGTTACATATGAGCGGCCAAGTTCTGCAGAACAAAGAGTCGTTTAATCTTGTCGGCGTTACTTTTGAGAACGACTTCAACTGACACAAGCACATTATATCCATAGCCTTGGCAGCTTTAAAAAAGCTTGGATTCCTCTTTCGAGCCAGAAAGTATTTCTCTTATTCCAATCTTATTGAGTTTTTAAAGTTTAGTTTGTTACTAAGAAATATTGTACACTAATTTATTTTTTTTTTAAGGTAATCGCCCTTGTGGAATGTGTATTTTAGGACTAGGTGGGTCCAAAAAGTGTAAAATGGTGTAAAATATTATTGAATAACGAACAGACCTTATTTGTTGTGTGTACAGTCTCCTACAAAAATAATATTTTCAAGCCTTGAGAACCTCTATCTTTTGGTAAAGCGTATTTGATCGTATTTGGAACAGCGCTGAATTTGGGCTCCATTTAAAATACTGCATCACAAATTTAACTAAAATAGGAAAAAAATATAATTATCCGTATTGGTACTAGTCAAGGAAATCCCGGCCCGTTAAACAATCAATTTCTGATAGAGCCAAATTTGCCGACATCCTAATTCGTCTGGAAAGAGGAAAGTTAAGATAGATGCAAGCTCAAGAGCTCATTTTGCAATGGATTGGTATGCTAATAAGCCCAAACGATTTATTAGTATTAAAAACAGTAAGGACACACTTATCAACTTAAGCTTAACTATGATCAGGGATCAGGGATAATAATAAGGTTGAAAAAGCCTAATTAAGAGAACGATTAAGGGTAGAATTTGCAACAAATTACTAAGCAGAGGTTAAACTTTTTGTTTAAAGGTAGAAATAATTTCATTTTAAAAGGTTTGGAGAAAAAATAATTAATATTAAAAATTTGAATTGTATTTTTGGTAAAGGACTAAAAAATTTACTGCCATTTAAGTAAGAGAGGACTTTATTTATGTTATTTTAAACTAAGTTAAATAATTTTTTTGAATCAGATAATAGTTAGTTTATGGTACTAGTGTGTTATGTTCAAAATAAATTACGCGAAAAAATTTATAGCATGAGGCCGTCAGACGAGAAGACCCTCCATTACCCTGCTAATAGCTAGTGCGGGAGCCAACATGAGTACTTAAGCGCCATGGAGGATGGAAATCATCATTAGTAGCGGAGGGCTACCTCAAGGAATTTGTTTAAAACAAAATTAAAATTGCTAAAAAAAAATTAAAGGGACCGGAATCCTCGACCTCAACTTCAATGGAAACATGGACAATTTGACAATATTCAGTTCTTTTAAAACTTTGTCATTTTTATTTAATATTAATGTTAATTTAAATATCTGTAAAAATAAAGATAAGAAATAAATACATATTTTAAAACAAGAGGGTGAGTTATAAAACATAACCCACTGGTGGGTGTCTAAATTGGCACACTCTTATAACTAGCAGGTGTTGGATAAAGGTATTTAAAACGGTACCATCAAGTTTAGAGATATTACTTTTGTCATGTCTGCAACATGACAACACATTATTTTCTTTAAAAACTTCCTTGTTTAAAAGTAGTTTTATTAAAATTTAAATAACCGCTTGCTTATGTTATTTACTTCGCCCGGTATATCTTTACAATCAGCCTTGTGTAACTGCCAGAAAAGTATGTGAACCGGCTTTATTTATAGGTTAAGTCTTTGTTTTGGTATGTTGTCAGAAGGAATTAGATACAAAATTAGAAAAATCCAATTAAGAAAAGAATTATGGCTCGCTAGATTTAGGATTAGAAAAATAGTATAAATTAGCTTTAGTAAAGTCTTAGAAACGATTGTTTAGGTGGCCGACTGACGGACATTTTTATCTATTCAAATTAAGCTTTATTTTTTTAGATATCTTTATACCTTTTTTAAAATATTGAATATAATTTTTACAAAGTGGTACTAGAAAAACTTTTAAAATCTCATAATTATTATTTGTTTCGATTAGTTTTGGTTAGATCTGGTTAAGCGAATACCATACCAAAAACACCACCAAGTTCCTATCCAAAAATTTCGGCCTCTTATAGTTCTGGGATCTAAAATAAGACCAAGGGTTTTTTGGTTTGGCAAGTTTTTTTTTTATAAATTAAGAGATATTATTTATGGATACAAACAGATCAGAAAAAACTTGTGAGTCAAAAAAGAATTTGTTCTAATTTTATCTGAACAGACAGCCAGCCGTCACTAGGGGCACTAGTAAACCCCAAGGTAACGTTCAAGCTGACATGGGAATGTTAAAAAGAACTGGAAGTCCTGGGAAAATGCAACATGGTCACTCTCCTGTAAGTACCAGGTCTTTCGGGAATAGAAGGTAACGAAAAAGCGGAGCCAGCGAGACAGGGATCATCACCATACTTTGAACCAAAACCTGCCCTTGGAGTGATCAAAACCACAGCACGAGGGCAAACCAGGGAATGGATCCGAAATAAACACGAGGAATACTAAGGGAGCCTCAGTAGACATGGAAAAGGCTTCATAAGGGGTCCATCCAAAAGAACGAAGGAAGAATTACTTAGACAAAGTAGGAAAATTACTTCGCATAACAGTAGGGTTGCTAACAGGGCAAGATAGCCTAAGAGGACACCTAACCAAGATAGGCTCATACAATGGGGGCCCAAGTTGCAGAATGTGTGACGAGGGGGAAGAAAAGCCTACCATATTCTGTGCGAGTGTGAAGCGTTGAATCACAAAAGACAGACATCATTTGGGCAACCGAAAATGAGTCCACAGGAATATATCAACCAATCAGTCTCGGGGTTATACAGACTTGTAGAACGTACAACACTAATAGGAGAATTGGTATAAAAGATAATGGAAGATTAGGCACAAAAAGCCCAAGAGGCTGCGCTGCCTCCGGTAGTAAATCTAGAGGGCTCCCAGGGAAGAAGAAGAAGAAGATTTAAATTTTAAAATAAATATCTTCCCTATTTGCCAGATCTAGCTTGCTCGGACTTCTATTTTTAAAAATAAAAAATGAGAGAAAGGAACTTCCTTATACGAAACACTAAAAGTATGTTTTCTAAAACGTTAAAACGTTGTGAGTTTTAAATATACCAAATAACAAACCATAAAAATAACAAACCAAAAAAAAATATTTAATTCTAAATATCCCTGTAGATTTGGGGACAATAAACCAAAATATTTTTACTTAAATTTACCTAAATAAACTGTCAGAGATGTATTATAAATTCTAAAAATATATACAAGTATATCACGATATTAACATTTTAGTTGGCATAGTCCATATTATTTATTCAATATTTGACCACTCTGTATATTAAATGATATATATATATAAATTATTTATATTATATTTATATATATATATATATATATATATATATATATATATATATATATATATATATATATATATATATATATATATATATATATATATATATATATTTTTTTTCGGATGTTGCTCCGTCGAGCGGGTCATAGGGAATCCCCCAGAGATAAATGCTAAAATAAGTGACGAATCTACTATCTTCTTACGCGCCCTGTATTATTAGAAGTTTATAATAAAATACCAGAAAAATTATTTAACCTCTTACTCTCAAGTTGTCAGATCAATGTCACATCATTTTTAAATAATGAACTACTCAAATCAAGAAAAATTCACTTTTATAAAATGGTTTTATCAGGGAAATAGTTATCGAAGAGAAGCGGACATATTTGCAGCCGATTTTCCCAATAGGCCAATACCAAGTAAATCGACAATAGAACAAAAAGTTTGAAACTACAGGCACAGTAATCAATAATTGTAAATGTGAAGAAAATCGACGTGAAAATCAGAGACAAATTGTACAAAACGAGAGGGATTTAGACGTGATACTTTGTGTAGAGGAGGCCGAAGGAAACATTAGCACGAGACAACTGGAGGACATTACTGGACAAGACCACACCACAATATCTCGAATTTTAAAAAGATGTAAATACCACGCTTACAATTACGATAGACACCAAGAATTAAGAGATGGAGACGAAATACGACGACAGGAATTTTGCTTGGATGGAGAGGACAAACACTGACAGAGGTTTTTTACAAAATATTTGCTTTACTGACGAATGCACTTTTACATGGAACAACGAACCCAACATTCAAAATTGCCGGTACTGGAGTAACGAAAACTAATATCGATTTGTTGAGACAAGGACTCAATATCCACAAAAAATTAATGTTTTGGCGGGAATTTTCGGCCACCATATCCTTGGACCATTTTTCCTTGACCGAAATTTGAATGCGGAGTACTTTCTGGAACTTTTAGAGGAACAAATTTTGCCTGCTTTGAACAACCTTGCTCGTGAAAATCAAGAGATTTGGTATCAAATGGATGGCTGCCCAGCACACAGTACCAGAGCTGTGCGCGAATACTTGAACAACGCATTTAATAACGACATTATAGGCCCAAACCACGCAATATCTTGGCCAGCCAGGTCTCCGGATCTTTCACCAAACGATTTTTTTCTATGGGGACATTTAAAAACTAAGCTTTATACCAATAAAAAAATATGAAAATTTAGACCAGCTAAGGAATGCTATTTCCGCTGAATGTGCCAGAATATCGATGTACCAACTAGCCAACGTAAGAAATGAGTTTTATAATCGTTTGGGTCATTGTCTGGCAGTTAATGGAGGAATATTTGAGCATTTGATTAAATCCTGATATTTTCGTCATAAATTGATTTCTAAATGTAGACAAATTTGTTTTATTGTCTTGCGTAACTGTGAGTGCATGTGTTGAAATTAGCTGTAAACTAAAATGAAATGCGAGGACTCTTTTTGAAATTCCCGTATAAAATTGTTCAGTTTTGACAATGACATTATAAATTAATGATCTAAATTGTCACTGATAAATCGATATGGTGTTTTTATTATTGATTTCTAGAGTACAGGGTGCATAATGAGATACTACGTTGCAGAAGTATTTAAGCAGTTTACTCTTTACTGGTTGGTTAAAAAATGGTCAAATTTTCATTTTGAGTGGAACTTATTGTGCTCTTCAATAAATCCTTATAGCATTTTTTTCTAAAATAATTAGAGGAGCCAATATTTGACTACTTCAAAATTTACATGGGATTCCTTATGTCCCGCTCGGCGGAGCAACACCCGGTATAAAGAGAATGTAAGTCCAAGGTAAATATTTAATTCTTTAAAAAATATGTATGTTACTATTGTTATTAAAGTTTTATGCCAATTATGATATTAAAAATTGAATAAAAAAAATAATCTGTGACTTTTACTTTTAAATAATACGTTCCTTTAATTATTGTAGAGTTTAAATCAGACGCACGTATAACATTCGAACAATAATTATATAAAAAATTGCGTGGGCGTAACATTTATCTCTAATATCCATCATTAGGATTTAATTTTTATTGCTCAAGCAAGGAACATTTACAAATATACTTTTACCGGCACATAATAAATGGCAGTGCTCCTAAAAATAGTAATTTCAAATTATGTTTGTTATATTTGTGACTTTCATTTTTTTAGTGGTTTTTTAAATAACTTTACCGTTTAAAATTACTTCAGGCAATAATTTGCACATACATTTTATTATCTAATATGATCTTAATATATTTTACTTGTTCACACTTATTTTAGTGATCTTTTAATTTAATCCGGAAGACTGTCGAAATTCGCTTTCACGGCTGCTATTACCTCTTCGCTCGATAAAAAATATTTTTCTGGGCATGCATTTTTTAAGATTTTAGAACAGCCATAAATCAGGGGGGGCTAAATCTGTGAGATAGTTTTACTGATTTTCGCTATGGTTTTTTGAACAGTGTGATGAAGAATGACTATTCCTTCTTTTCTTACGAATTTATACATTCAGCTTGTCCAAGAAGCTAAAGTAATATCGATCCCAAAAAACTGATGCTAACACCGTTTTGGCCGATTTCTGTACCTTAACTCGCTTTGGAGTTAAAATACTGGATACATATCGCCCCTTGCTTCTTGTTTTGATTTAGGATTAAGGTAGTAGTCTAAAATCTCATCTGTAGTGATGAAGTCACACACAAAAGCCTTTTTATACTTTTTAAAACACTACAAATGTTGCCCATTCGAATGTGCTTTTGTTCCGTTGTTAGCGAACGCGGCACCCATCCTGCACACAGCTTTCCGAAATCCAAAACTTTACCAAAATCTTGCTCATAGTGCCTAATGCAATCTCTAGGGCTTATACCAAACTTTCTCGGTTATTCTACGATCTTCCAAATTGATATCCTGTATTTTGCTACGGCTTTTGAAGTTCATGTACTTTTTGGATATCCTTCACGTAAATCATCTTTAAGACTTTTTACTGTTTTTATTGAAGGTGAAGAGTCCTTATACACTTAGTTTAATGCAAACGTTTATAAATTCAACGAACTTTTTACACTTTTTGGATGTTTTGCTGCTGCAATTTTTCTTTCTTGCACATTTACTGTAATTTGTTTTTGCTTAATTAAAGACATTTGTACATGATTAATTTAATTGTTTTTAAAATTCCTAAATATATATATATATATATATATATATATATATATATATATATAATATATATATATATATATATATATATATATATATATATATATATATATATATATATATATATATTATATTTACACGGTGGTGCATCGCCAGACTGGCCATAGAAAATCCCATGTAAATTTTGATACATCGAAATATTGGCTCCACTATTGAATTTACAACAAAATTGTGTTAGACTATTTTGAAAACGTTGATAAGATTAGCTCACATACTAAATTTAGTTTTTTTCTGATAAGGTAATTAAAAGTTATTTAAGAAAAACTATTTGTAAAATCGTTGCATACCTGCTACATACCTTAATGAATCCACCAGTAATAAATAAAATGTCTTGTCAACTTTTTAATTCACGTTTTCATTTGTATTAGTTATTTCAACATGTTTTACAGTATTGAAAATAAAATAATGGTTGTAATCATTTAATAAATACAAGTAATTACATTGAACTACATAAGGAGATTTTTACATAATTGAATAATTTTATAGGAAGGTGAAAAACACACTTAAAAACTGTCTAAAAATACGTTTTAACACAACACATTGAAACTAAAAGCTAATGTTTTTTAATTAGATGCTCAAACAGACCTCTGTTTACTGCTTAGCAATGTCCGAAACGGTTATAAAATTCAGTTCTTATATTATGAAGTTGAAATGCCGATAGTCGATCGCACGCCGCTGAAAATGAAACTTTTAATTCTTCTAAATTTTAATAACTCAAATTTGTATAAATAACATTTTTGATATGACCCCAAAGGAAGAAGTCGTTTGGCGAAAGATCAGGAGACCTAGCTGGCCAATTTATGGTGTAATTTGAGTCAATTGAAAACATTTTGAACATATTCCCTTACTTCTCGTGAATTGTGTGCAGGACAACCATCCATTTGAAACCAAATGTCTTGATTGTCAGGTGCAACTTCTTCCAATGCCGGCCCCACTTGATTTTGTAATAGTTCTAAAAAAGTTTCTGTTCCCAAATTGTGATTCAAGAAAAAAGGTCCCATAATCCGATGTCCAAATATACCCGCCCAAACGTTTACCTTTTAAGGGTATTGAATCCTTGTAGATACAAATCTGTGTTTATTTTCTTTGCTCCAGTATCTGATGTTTTGAACGTTTGGTTTATTGTTTAATGAGAAGGTGCATTCGTCACTAAAACAAATATTGCGTAAGAAGTCCCTATCGTTATTCGCCATTTCCATAACTTCATACCAAAAATCTGCTCTTCGGATCTCATCGCCTTCCCTTAATTCCTGATGTCTTTGATATTTGTACGGATGATATTTATATTTCTTTAATTTGCATAGTACTGTGCTGTGATCCTTTCCTACAACTTTGCCAAGAAGCCTGGTGCTAATTCCTTTATTTTCTTCTACATGAAGTAAAACATCTAAATCGGCATTATTTTCTTGAGCACTTCCATCGAGTACAATATTATTTCGCTCTAAGCAGTTGCATTTATTTATAACAGTACCTTTTGTCTCAAATTTATAAACGATATTTTGAATTGTTGTCTTACTTGGAATGTGTCTGTCAGGAAAAAACGTAGAGAACATGTCGGATACTCTTCGATAACTATTTTCCATGTAATACCATTTAATCATTGTTATTTTCTCTTCAATACTGTAAAGCATTTTGAAATAACTAATACAAATGAAAAAGTGAATTAAAAAGTTGACAAGACATTTTATTTATTACTGGTGGATTCATTAAGGTGCAAGGTAGCAGGTATGCAACGATTTTACAAATAGTTTTTCTTAAATAACTTTTAATGGCCTTATCAGAAAAAAACGAAATTTAGTATGTGAGCTAATCTTATCAACGTCTTCAAAATAGTCTAATACAATTTTGTTGTAAATTCAATAGGGGAGCCAATATTTCAATGTATTAAAATTTACATGGGATTTCCTATGGCCAGTCTGGCGATGCACCACCCGATATATATATATATATATATATATATTATATATATATATATATATATATATATATATATATATTTATATATATATATATATATATATATATATATATATATATATATATATATATATATATATATATATATATATTTATTTATTAATCAAACTTCATAAATTTGGCACAAAAAATAAATTTTATGATTTGATATATTAAGAGGACTTTTTTGGGGACAAAAATAATTACGGTAATTACAAAAATATACCCATTTTTTAATAAATAAATTTCATAATGGTAGGTGTACCTATCTATGTACCAGCCCAAAGATTAATTATACAATTAAAACTTTTAGGTATTTTTTAATAGGATTTTTGTGCTAATCTTGTCCGTTGTTATCTTAAACGACTCCTGACTCGCAATTCTTATTGCATAACGGAGCGTTTTAACATTTTAAATTTTAGAAACCGACTATTATCGACGAATATGGACAAATAACCTCAATCCTAACGTTTGCCATAGTTTAAACAAACAACAAATTGTATTGTTGACAGTAATAGGTAATTTAAAAAAGTTGTTTCTGATTTAGGAGTGTACGGGAAAATGTTATAAGCACTGCTATAAAAGAATAACTGTTTTTCATATTTTCTCTTTTAAAATGGATATTTACTACTTTTGTAATTACTTACATAATAAAAGTAAGCGAAGAAATTAAATTCACGAAAGCCTTAATTTAGTTTTTGTTTGTAGATAATTTCGCATTGATTTAAAAATTAGAAATTAGATTTTTCAAAAGTGTGCTTTATTTAATGCAAAGACATGTACTTTTATTTAAACAATCACTTTTAATAAGAATTTCTTACCTTCTTTGAAATGAAATTTGACGTTTTTGACTCTACTTTTCACCTGAAAGAAATTTTGTATTCCATTTAATATTGATATTTCAAATGGTATAATGACACAACGAACATACCCTTCTAATTATAAATTCGAATTTCTGTGATACATGCAAACTCAAAATTCCTCATCTGATAAATTTTTTATTTTTATGATTTGCGAAATTAAAAAAAAATTACTATCAAATTTAAAAGTCACTTTACATTATGTTTCATTTAAATCTTAAAGATCTAATTTGCGAAGCAAACGCCCAATAAAATATTACTGTTTTTAACATTTAATTTATAATAGATGATATAGTGTGTTTAAACAAATAACAAATCGTAAGAAGTTCTCGATTTGCTCGAGAAGTTTCTTCGGGTGCGCTCGGACTCTCGACAGAAATTAAAGATTTCACTGTATGTAAAACATTTGAAGTTTGATAATCTAATCGTCTGTTGATTCAATTGAAGTATTGTTGTAATTTTTGCGTTGCACTGTGTTGTTTGATAATTTTTTATTTAAAATTGTCGCCTGTTTTATCCAAAACATTTCCTTTTAATTACTGACCTGTGTATACTGGTGTTTCAAAAACATAAACAAAAATAACGGCCCCCTTTTTAATTTACAAAGTGGGAATTTAATTTTCCATTTATTTTTAAATCGGCTTTTTTTTTGCATAAAACTTGATACACTACCAGCCCAAATACCTTTTGTGATGATAACCCATTGTTATTTTTATAGACCAGTGGTGTAGCATCGGGCGGAAAGCATCTCAATTTTAAACACTTTTCTTTTACATCACGTATCTTAAAAATGAGCTGTTTTGGAATTATGTTTATATAACATTTTTGTCTAATTTCTGGCCGAGCAAACTCCCAATAAGCAATGTCTCATGTTTTGTGAAACACTCTGTATATCTCTTCTGTCAGTTGCTTTTTATTGTTTATCTTTATGACAGCCAACTACAGCTAAATGCCTAAGTACTAGGTATCGTCGATGCCGGGTTTTTCGTGTGTGTGAAAGTTCGGAGCCTCACCAGATGGATTTTAAAGGAATGTGTTACTCTATTGAAACCTCTAGGGAAGGAGTATGGGCTAATTCTTTAAAACAGAAGTCCTGGAAATTCGTATTACAAATATAAATAGTTATATGGTAGCATCTTTAGATTATAGAAGGTTCTAGCTACATTTTAGTATTTTATGGAACATAATAGTATGAAATTTTAGATTTATGTAGAGCTGGTATACAGTGTGTTTACTAATGACGAGGCAATATTAAAGGGATTATTTCTTAGGTTCTTTTATAAAAAAAATCTCTATAAACATAGCTCCGGAAATGTATTGCTTCCAATATACAAAGTGTTAACTATTTTTACATAACGGTTTTTGAAAAATAATTCAAATATTTTTAAACAGATTTTTTTGAAATTTTGTATCTTTGTTTGTAGTTATAAGGGATCCTAACTAGATTAAAATTATTAGGTCTCTTGGCGTCAGGCTGCGGGCCACCTTAACCAAATTTATTGAGAAAAAAATGTGCACTACTGACTTTAAGTAAATTTTGATTTATTTTTTAAATAACGCAAGTGAAAAAACAACTTTTTGTTTTCTAAATTTTCTTTGTATCTTCCCTCGTTAACGAGATAAAATATAAACACAATTTATTGCACGTCCTCCCCTGACGCCAATGGACTTCATAATTTTTTTCTACTACAAACAACGCTATTAGTCCAGTAACTGAAGACTTGAAAGTACCCAAAGCTGTAAATAAATTTGTACACTTTTCATTTGTGGCGCAATTTCTAGGTCTTTGCGGATGCTTTCGAGCGAGAAAAAGTTTATCACGATTCCGACATGGGAACCCGCGGGAAATGGCCTCCCAAAGTCCCAAAAATGAGTTTCCCGCGAATATCTGCCAAAATATGCGAATTAGAAAATTTTCTGTTTAAACAAAAAATGAAGATCACCTCAAAATCAACAAAAATGGTCTTTACCATTTTTTTCGCAACACCAATATTTTTTGCAAAAACGGCAGTCGAAAAATCCATAACATAAAGATTTTCTAGAACTCCATGTTCCTATAACATGGGATCATTGGACACTTGCTAAGGTCTCATTATAAAAAAAATGTATAATAACAAACCATTTTTTTAAATATCAATATATTAATAAGATACCCTCAAAATATTGTGAAAAAAAACTTTGACCGCTTTTTTAATATTCTGAAAAAATCACAATGGGCCAAAACTCACATGCAATAATAGGTACAGGTCTCCATTCAGATAAACTTTAAATGATTAAAAAATGTACATTATTGCCCGAGTAATGGAACAATTCGTCCGCCCGATTATAAGTGAATCCAAGAAGATAGCGGCATTCTAGCGGTAGAACGGCAGCGAAAAAAAATATAAGGACCATTTTTATAGATTACAACGCGATATTCATTTTCTGTCAAAACAAAAATTCTCCATTTCGCATATTTTGGCAGATATAAGCGGAAAACCCATGCATTTTTCGGTCCTTGAGGGGCCATTTTCAGCCCTTTCCCCAAAGACCTAAGAATTGCGCCACAAGGGAAAACTGTACAGGGTGATGAGTTAAGGGTAGCGAGCGGCCATATCTCATAAGATATTGGTCGTATAGATTTGAGAAAAAAAAAATCATAATAAAAGTCGCCAAGAGAAATTGCTGGAAATTATTTTCGAGTTTGTCAAACGTCCGCTAGAGGGCTTAACAACCAACACCAAGTAGAAAAATGGGATTTTTATAAAAATTTGTCTAATGAAAGTATATCAATGATATCATTTTCATATTTACTGACCATTTCCCTACATTTTTTGTCTAAAACGTTTTGTTCTATCTATCAAAATAAAGCGGTGGGGGAAGTTCAATTGTTTCTTTAAACAAACCAAGATTTCTCCCGTTTCTTTTGACCGATTTTAGCAAACTTAGGCTCATATGAAAGAGCATAATTTGCACTACAAAACGCTTATTTGGTTTTGAATTTTTGACTTTTGCTGTCGCCGCTAGATTGCGTTAACTGAAATGGTAGCAACTTTTTGGGTTTTTTTCAAAAAAACAAATGTAATGGTATATTAATTTTTATATATTTTAAAAGAGGATAAATTTCTCTATAATTTAATGAAAAGAATTTATTATCTACCTTTTTTTGAACCGTTGATATTGACCAAAATATAATTTTATTACATTAAAAAATGGTACGCCACTGTTTTTATTAAAATAAAAATCAGTTTTGTAATCGCTTATTAGTTGCTAACAAAAAGAATCTCTTGACTTTTTCTCGTTAGACAAACGGTTTTGGATTGAAAAAATAAAATAGGTTTACATACTGTTTACAATGATAATTATAAGGTAACAGTATGTAAACTTATTTTATTTTTTTAATCCAAAACCGTTTGTCTAACGAAAAAAGTCAAGAGGTTCTTTTTGTTAGCAACTAATAAGCGATTACAAAACTGATTTTTATTTTGATAAAAAAAACAGTGGCGTGCCATTTTTAATGTAATAAAATTATATTTTGGTCAATATCAACGGTTCAAAAAAAGGTAGATAATAAATTCTTTTCATTAAATTATAGAGAAATTTATCCTCTTTAAAAATATATAAAAATTAATATACCATTACATTTGTTTTTTTTTTAAACTCAAAAAATTGCTACTATATCAGTTAACGCCATCTACCGGCGACAGCAAAAGTCAAAAATTCAAAACCAAATAAGCGTTTTGTAGTGCAAATTATGCTCTTTCATATGAGCCTAAGTTTGTTAAAATCGGTCAAAAAAACGGGAGAAATCTTGGTTGGTTTAAAAAAACAATCGAACTTCCCCCACCGCTTTATTTTGATAGATAGAACAAAACGTTTTAGACAAAAAATGTAGGAAAATGGTCAGTAAATACGAAAATGATATAATGACAAAATTCTATAAAGATCCCATTTTTCTACTTGGTGTTGTTTGTAACGCCCTCTAGCGGACGTTTGACAAACTCGAAAATAATTTCCAGCAATTTCTCTTGGCGACTTTTATTTTGATTTTTTTTTCTCAAATCTATACGACCAATATCTTATGAGATATGGCCGCTCGCTACCCTTAACTGATCACCCTGTACAGATTTATTACAGCTTTGTTCCTTCATTTACTGGACTATATATATTTTTTTAAAATCGGTCAAAAGATATTTAAATTTTCTTTTAAAACCGTTAAAAAATCTGTCTCGAAATAAGAAAATGCAATTTTTTTAAATAATAACTTACAAATTTTTGAATTTTTCGAATGGTAAGTAAAAAAACAAGTTTGATTAACATGATCGTACCATCGGTCTAAGTGTTTCTGAGGATCTCTTCATCTGCAACTTATAACAACTTTTATAGTTTCACTATATTTATTATACAATTGTAAAAACTAATTATTTGTGTAATTTAAATATTCATAAATATATAAAAATCAACAAGGACCATCAAGACATTCCATGCTAACTAACTGCCAGTACTCAGTACTATAAAGAGGTACTGCTTACCGTTCAGACTAATTGGCCACTGATTGTTTTATCGGTGCAAAATCAGTTAAAGTAGAGACCAATGCCCATTTAAGTACTGCTGTAACTTGGCAGTACTTACCTCCCAGCGATTTTATTGAAATCTTATTGATGGAAATATGAACAGGAAAAATAAAATTTTATCACTGCAATAATAACATCCATAATAAAGTGAAAAAATTGTATAACAAAATGCTTTTTAGTAATGTTCTTGGATTTTGTATTTTTTTCAATGTATTTTTTGTTTAATTAAGATAAAAAAGGTAATTTTAGGTTTTTTGACTAAACCTTTTATCAAAAAGCCCAGACACAATGAATTTTTTGCATAACATTTATTTTGAATTAAAAACACGAAAAATATTTGCCTCTGTTTAAAAACCACCATTTTTCGGAAAATATTGAAAATTTGAAACTTTTAAAGTCTTTGTGAAAGTTTGCAGAACTCGCTTCGCTCATTATGCAACTCATATGAGTCCCTTAAAACGTTCTTTTAACACAAATATCATACAATATTTTTTCTACAAAAGCAATAATGATGTTAAAAATTAAATTATTCAAAAATTGGAAGATATAGTTTTACATAGCATCGTATATAAACATTATTGAAGCTAGCATTTATTAATGAATTCTAACGACCGTTGTTGATGCTGGTTGCTTACGGCATGTTTTCTTCAAATTTGATACATCGTGTCAGTTTTAGCTCGTTTTAGTTTTTACTTAAACACAACTTGAAATGGAAAAAATGTAGGAGAAAGTATTGGTTGCATCGATCCATTTAAAGAGATAGATGAAGCGGCCAGTAGAGCATCGCTGGATTTACTGCCCATGAAATCTTGTATACAATATAATATTGCCTACAATACGTTTATGAATTGGTGTAAGGAAAAAGGTGTTACTGGAAAATATACCGAAAATTTATTCCGTATTTTCAGGAAAAAGCAAAGATTTGGAAAACATCATCGTTATGGTCGACTTATTCAATGATCAAAGCTATGCTACGCATAAACAATGACGTGGATATCAGAAAATTTTTCAAGCTTATCGCTTATTGGGAAATTTTGGTGCATGTCGCAGGGAGGAGCTTTGTGAGTTGACTCTTGACGACTTGGAAGATGTGGGCACTTCAATGATGATTCACATATAAGATACTAGACCACGGTACCACTAAATCTTCACTGTCGTCGAAAAAGTTTATTTGGATTATTATCGAGTATATGGCTCTTCGTCCAGCAATTGAAGGACATCGGAGACTTTTCCTAAAGTACACAGAGGTGAATGTACCAGAAATCCCGTCGGAATTAACTCTTTTGGAAAAATCCCTGCTGCTATAGCAAGATTTCTGCAAGTTCCAAATCCGATCCTCTATACAGGGCATTGTTTTCGTCGTTCTTTAGCGAGTTTACTTGCCGATGCTGGAGCAAATTTGACGACAATTAAGAGGCATGGGGTGGAAATCCTCCACCGTTGCTGAGGGATACATAAAAGTTCCTTGGACAATAAAAACTCTATTGCCAAAAACTACTTACTTCAATCCACCTCAACTACGGACAATGCTAAACTGTGGAAGAAATTTGTTTTTCTAGTTGTTTAAACTGTACAATAAATATAAATGTTAGTAAATAAATAAACGTTGATGTTACCTTTCAAAATTTGACATTTCACTTTTAACAGTAGTGCTTTAAAATGAAGTAACATTTTTAAGGCATCTAGATAGTGTTAAAATTGACTGTTTAACACGTTTGTAAAAAAATTATTTAAATGGTCTAAAGAAGTTTGTTTCTTAAGAAAAATAAGTAAGAAACGCCCTTGTACATTCTTCACATAATTAGGGTGATCTAATAGCGGAAATAAGACAAAAAGCTATTTCCTCTGTCATGTGAATAGCTATAGAGGATTTTGTTTATCAGTATAAAAATATAAAATTAAAATAACTCTCCACAGTTTAATTTATCCATAAAAAACCTGATGCGTTCCCAGTTCAAAATCATAAAAAGGTAATATTTGATGCATTTTTAGATATCAAGCTTTTTAAAAACATAATTTGGCTGATTTACATATCGGTGTCCAAAGCTCGCGCTTAAAGCTTTTAAGTATAAAAAAGATTAAAATGTTTTTCTTTTAAGAAATACCAAGATTGAAATCAATTGCTTTAGGCCATTGTCGGGTATACTTTGGTTCTTTTTTTCGACAAAATATTTATTAAGGTCTACAGGACCCAATGACGATGTCTTGCGCTTTCAAATAATGTTCTTACCTAAAGAGAATAGCTGTTCACTAGCCACACCCTTTGGCGGGGGTTCTAAGTATATTATTGCACATTTATATAACAGTGGAAAAATGTCTTTTTTTATTTGCCCACCAAGTCAAAGGATCTTCATTTTTTGACATTTTGGCTAATTCAATGTACATTTTACGTTTCCCCTGTAGTTTGATTAATTAAATCATTGACTTCCCTATCTAATGGCGATTTACTTGCCAGCGTACTGATAAATTCCACAAAGAGATTCCAAAATAACTGTGAGGAATAAAATCGGAAACATTGGAGTTCAGGTCTTGGTGTAATTTTAATAACGTCATACTTAACGAAAATAAAAGTAAATTTTTGGTGTTTTACAATAAAAAAAGCCTGATTTGGGCAGAAGTTGCCAGAGACAAGACGATACGAGATAAGCTTGTCCGTCTCGTCTCGAATTTCGAGATAATATATTTCGAGACGAGACGAGACAAAGTTAAAGTCATGACAAAGGTTTGTCTCGTTTCGTCTCGTTTGTCTCGTTTGTCTCCGAGTTGTTTTGGTTTATTTTAATTAAATTAATTTCAATATATAGTGCATTAGTAATATATAGGATAATTTCAATAAAAATTAGTTCGGAAGTTAAGAAAAATGCTTGGACCCGTCGATTTTTATTTTTAGATACATGTTACACATTTTTTAAACTAATTTTTATGTCTGCACAGTGCACAAGGTCGTGATAAAAAGACATATTTTTATATGAAACACACATATTTTTTCATTACATTATTAATTCCAATGTTTAATTTTAGAAATGTTCATTCTCAAATTTTTTTACCAATTTTTAACTTTTTGCATAATAAATAAGTATACCCAAACTATCCTAAATGGCAATATTCTTATACCTACGTAACTTTCTGGGTATAGAATATGAAGTAGGTATAAGAATTTCTAGAATTGAATAAATGGAATCCAAAACTGTAAAAATATCAGTAGGTATAGGTAGTCTATTTTAAATTTAAAAAAATTACTTTTGTAGCACCCTAATACTTTATGGACGTGCCCTGTCGAATTCAAAATCTCGTTAAAATTTAACATACTATTTAACCATATACCTAATACTTACATAGGAACATTATCTACAAATCTTATATTCAAGGCATTAAATTACTTACTTCTCGCCATCGTTGACTCACCCTGTACACTATATACCTACAAACTAATTGCAAAATCTGCTGCAAACTGGTATGTATTTTAAGAAGAATGCATTGTTTTTAGTTTAAATTAAAACTTTTTAAAACATAATAGCGGCATATCCTCAACTAATAGAAAAACATGCAAAAACAACCCTCTGCATAGGCACCTAATGAAAAACATTTGAAATAAACCGTAGAAGCAATATACGTAAAAAATACGGGCTGTCCCATTTATGATGTATCTCTTTTTGGAACACCCTGTATTAATGCTTATATTTTTTATAACACTGCTTTAAAATAAAGTTGACGTGATTGAGCTTTTCTTAAAATTTGTAGTTTTCCAAAAAAAAGGTGATTTCAGACTTTACGGACACCCATAATATACAACTAAAAAAAATAAAACCTAATAATTTGTTTTTTTATTTAAAATTAAAATAGAGAACATATGAGTGACAAAAATGTCCACAAAATAGAAAAAAAAAAATCAAAAGATAATGGAACATAAGTCATAAACTCTATTACAATACACAGGTAAAATGTTTTCTACAAATTTTTCTTATAATTATACAGGGTGTTTGAGAAATAGTTTTAAAATCTTTAACAGCATCTAGATCTTGCAAAAAGGTCTTTATTAACATAAGTCCGGATATGCATCGTTTCGAAATTGGAAATACGCAGGGTCCTAAAGTTAAAAAGAAGCTTTAATTGTACATAATTTTTTAAAACTATTATTTTGATAAAACAACTTAAAATACAACTTTTTCGTTATTTTAGTTTTTTTCGAGAGACAAAGTAAAACTCCTACTTTTCAAAAGGGTATAAAAAGAATCGGTTTAATTTTTTCTTGAAAGCAAAGCAAAATTTAAAAAAAAATAAGAGACAAAATAGTTGTATTTTAAGTTGTTTTATCGGGGGTAATACTACAAGTGCTTAAAAATTACCGATAATTTTTCACGATAGCGTGTTTTCTTATAATTTCACGAGTCCGTGGGACGAGTAAATTTTAAAGAAAACACGTATGATAAAAATTATCTGGTTAAATACTAAGCACGAGCGTATTAGGAGAATATTTCACAATCAAAACGTAGATAAAGTTTATTAACTAAAAATTAAATATTAATTCAGTCATATTATTTAAAAATTTTGTATTGTCAATTTGACGGTAAGATTGGAAAATGCCGTTGCCTAGACGACGTAGAATTTCCGCTGTATATTCTCATATACCCTTATTTTATAGGAAAATATTAATATAAGAAAATATTCAAATAATTAAAAGAATAAAACCACAGGGTGATATATTTTTTTAAACAATTAATTTACCTTTTTTTACACCCTGTATTTCCGAAACGATGTATTTCTTGACCTATGTTTATAGAAACATATTTTTGCAGATCCAACTGCGTCGAAGTTGTAACACTAACGGCCGAGTGATGATCGCACGTTGTTTAATTGCAATGGACTTAGCGATTGTTAATAGTTAACAACGGTTTAGAATGTTTAACAAAACGTCATTGTCGTGTTATTCAATGATTTTGGTGAGGAAACCCTTTCAAAATCTGACATTTGTTAAACATTCTAAACCGTTAATTAACAATTGCTAAGTCCATTCTAATTTAACACGATCATCACTCGACCGTATATCTTAATCAACCTGTATGATCTGAACTAGAAATATATTGTTGGAGATTTATTACAGTTAGTTTATTAAGTTTTAAGTCATTAAGATTTTGAATGTCTCGCTGTCCGCGAGCTTGTCTCAAGTTTATCTCGTCTCTCGAAATTCGAGACAAAATGCTATCGAGACGAGACAAAATAGCTTCGAGACGAGACGAGACGTCTCGTATCTCGTGTCTCGCGGCAACTCTACAGGGCATTAGTCTGCGAGATGAATCTTATCTTGGTGCAAGTAATGAAATAATGTTTTTGGGACTGTTGGTAAATGATGATTTGCGATGGAGCGGCCCAATAGACTGTATTAATAAAAAAAATAATAGGGCATATTTTTTATTAGTCTTGTGGGGTTCAGCAACTGATATACAAAGAATTTTTATAAATTAAAAAAGGGTTATTGGATTGATATTCAATTTGCAATATCGAGAATCTTGCAAAAACATTTTTTTTTAAATAGAATTCTTACAGTCCCCTGTTTGTATATCTATAAATTATTCTTATATATAAAAAGTAATAACTTCAAATTTAAAAAACATAATCATATGTAGGGTACTAGTAATAAAGACAACTATGTTGTTGAAAAACACAGGACAAAAATATTTGAATCCGCACCTTCATATCCAGGAGTTAAACTATTTAATCACCTAATACTTCAAATTAAAGAACTCAGTTACTGTGTGTTTAAACAAATAATTAAAAAGTATTTGAATTTTTAGGTGATAAAGACGTGGATTGGACATAACAGCTCTTTTCATTATGTTTGTTAGCGTATGGGTGTGCTCAAATTATCTGTCCATGATTTTTTTGTTATAATAGTTGGTCTTTACACCTTTTTTATTGACGGCCATATCCAAAATTTGGCTTACATGTAATATATATATATATATATATATATATATATATATATATATATATATATATATATATATATATATATATATATATATATATATATATATATATAAATTTATATATAAATTTATAATATATATTATAATAATTATATTTTATATGCTAAATATCTTAAATACTATTATTTCAAAAAACTATCAAGAGTCATCATATAATGTGAGTGTACTGAATTTTCCAGCTCTCAACTGGTATGTTAGTAATTAATTACAAATTTATAACACTGGTACTTAAAGATAGGTGTACCATTTTCTGCGCTGATCTTTATTTTACTTGCCGACCACAAATGTGAGAGGCTAAACATCAGTGATACGGCAGAAGACGTAAGACGTGCCACCCTTTAGAAATTATCTCCTACGGGGTTTCTTACATATGAATTTAGGACTTCAAAGTTGCCTTTGTAACTGAATTTAAATAAATATCATTTTACAACAATATTCCTGGATTTCAGTTTTTGAACTTGTTTAAAAGCTGGTGCTTGTGTGGCAGACGGCTGTGGTAGCTTGCGTTATCCATGACAATAACATTGTTGTTTGGAATATTTTAAAGATAATTTTGAAACCAGTTTTCAAAAGTTCTCACTGTATCCTCATGATAATCTAGCTAGAATCTTTAATATTCTTTGCAGACAACAGCAAGCAGTTTGGGACAAGTCCGTCTTCTGAACCAACGTGTATTATGGTAATCGTTTCCTTTATTTGAAGGTGCTTTCGTCGACAGTTTTGACATGAATCCCCATCCTTTGGATACTGTGTCGTGTGTATCGAATCATGTTTCATCAAGATAAATTATGGATCTGTTTTCTAACCTATATATTTTAAGTTTGCTTGGGAGGAATTAAATCTTCAAGTGCTGTAATCTGCGATTCCATTACTACTTCCACTTTGTCTATTTTGTATTACAATCCCATTTTACAAACAACTCTATGAGGGTGGCACGGCTAATATTTATATTGGGTTTCGTCTTCGTCTAACTTTTTTTTCCCCAGTTTTTTTCAGTAGAACAACTCCCCCCCTTTAAAAAGACATTTTTTTCCTTCTTATTATGTCCTGATCACTATTGTCTCTCCCCGGTGGTTAAAATCACTTACTTTTTGTTCTTGTTTTCTTCACTAATAATAATATCCATATCGATATGTGGGTTTTTGTAAGTAGACATTTTTTAAAATTTCTTTTTTTATTTAAATCTCTTTTGTTTAAAAGTTTCATATATTTTCACAGCTTTTAAATCTAAGGGCAAATGTTTTGGCGACATTTAAAATTTAAAAACTTAATTTTTTGGAAAACTACAGTAAAATATTTTTTTTCTGCCATCAAAAAATAACCCAAAAATTTTATTTAATATCAAGGTTTTCCTCAAAAGCCTTTGGGCCCACCCTGTCTTTATAAAAAAATTGGGGTTTCCCAATAATAATAATAATCTTTAAAAGGGTTTTAAAAATAATTTGGTAAAGATTTTAAAGAATTCTCAAACATAAGCAAAATTTTGTATTGTTGTTTTAAACAGGGTTGGATAATAACTATATTTCAGTATTTTAACTTGTTTCTAAATCCCAATATTCAGGACGGTTTAAAAATAATAAGAAAAGCATAGGGGTTTGGTTAGTTTTTAAACTGGTTTTGGTTGTTTTGGAGATCTCGACTGCGTCTCGATCTCAAAAACCATTCCAATGGTTTTTTTTTTATTCCAAAGCAGGGTTTCACAAAGTGCAGTTTTATAGCAAATCCCCCACAACTTTTGAGTGTAAATTTAATTTGTTACTTCACTCGCCGGTGATGATAACCACCTTTTTTGGGAACCTCTTTGACTTTGACCTTCTCATTAAAAAAAAAAGCAAGCGGCTCTTGACTCGTATTTTTTCGAATCCTTTTCATTGTTACGGTTCAGTAAGTCAAAGAAATGGCACCACTATCTATTTCTAATCAGATTTAAATGACTTCACATGGCGCTGATGTTATCTTCTAAGACCGCGGATTATGGACGGCCATCTTGATAAAATGGAGAGTTTTAGATTTCAACAATTATTAGCTTACACAAATCACACACCTCGAAAAATATTAGCTTTATTAAGGCGAAAACAGAAGATGCGACGAGAATATTAATAGATATGTTGTTTAGTTTAAAGAAAATAGTGTATTGGCATTGTTTTAACAACACAACCTTAGAACTGTGTCCCATTTGCTGGCCGGGGGGGACAGGGACAAATCTGCCCCTCCCCTTTAAAAGGCCCCCCACAAAATAAAAATGAGTTTTGGGGTTGTTTATCTCTTATAATAACTTTGACTTAATTTTCAATAAAGGTTTTTAAGGGTTGCCCACTAACTGAAAAACGTTGTTAAAGACATTTTGAAATAATTTTTAAGTTAGTTTAGTTTTCAACCTTTTGATACTATGTGTTTTTTAAGGCTGATTGAAGAGTATATTTATTAAGCTCAATACTGAAGCTTATATATAAATTAAATTTACATTTTAAAGGTATTTCAAAGCATGTTAAGTTTTAAATAAGACTCCAATGGGAGTATTTTTTATCAAAAGTGGTTATCCTTTTGGTTATTTCAGTATTTTTTTGGATCTTTTCACCGGCACACCACAATAAGTGTTACAGATTGGCTTTTCTTTTATGGAAATTCATTTTAACACAGTATGTTAAACAAAACACTATTTGCAAATTCCATTTAAATTTTTTTTTAATCTTGACATGTTTTTCCCCCACAGTGAAAAAAGAAGGGTATTTGGTACTAAAAAAACTTTTTTTCAATTTTTGAAAATTTCTGGGACCCAAAATTTTGAAAAATTTCATTCAATGGTTTAACAATGGGAACTACTTAGTCCACTTTATTAAGTATCCAGTTTTTTGTTTATTAATTTCTGGGTTTCTAATAAATTTAATTTTTTTTTTTTGTTTTCTTTTTGTAGTTTTTAAGGTTTCATGAAATTATGATTTTCCCGAATAAAAAAGATTAAACTAATTCAATTTGTTTTTTAGTTTATATAGTTTGATTTTGTCTTTAAAGTGTTTTGGAAAATTTCTTCCTTTGAAAATAAAAATTTGGCATGAAAAAATTTTTATCAACACCCATTTTTTTCTTTATTTTTATCTTTAAATTTTTTTATGTTTTTTCCTAGGGGTTATTGTAATGCTTTTTTTCAGACCTTTTGTTTTTAAAAATTTTGCCACCCTTTAGTCGAAAAAATTTTCTATATTGTTAAAGATCCATGGTATTTTGTATCTAGGTTTGTATAATAGATACAAGGTTGTTTTTGGGATAACTTCTGTTAACTGGTTTACATAATTAGTTGTGGTTGTGCATTTGAATAGACCCATCCCTTTATATGTATTTGGTCGCTGAATCAAATCCAAGGTCCGTTTTGGGCCCTTTTTCCCCTCAAAATTTGAGTAAATTATGAAAACTGCTAAAAATGGCTTAAAAATTTTGAAAAATTGCAGCAAAAAATGAAAAAAAAAGAAAAATTTTAAGCAGATTAACATTTTCGTTTCTTTGTATTTCGATAAGCTAATTAAATGCAGAAGTCCGTCTGGCTTACATACTCCAAAAATTTTCATATATGATCAATGTCCCAAAAAAAAAAATCATAACCCTTAAAATTTTCGCAATTTTCGCAATCTACTATTGGAGGGTGTACGGGGAACTGCATCAGTTAGATTCAGCGTATTGAAATACATAAAAACATACTTGATCAAGTCCCCAAAGAAAAAAATCGTTTTCATAAATATAATTTTTAGCCATTTTAGCGTTTTTGTAATTCTTAAATTGTAACGTATCGAGATACATAAGAAACATACTTGATCAAGTTCAATAAAAAAATCGTTTTTATTGAACTCAACTAATTACAACCATTTTTTGCAGTTTTTCAATAACCAAAATTTTAAGGATTATAGGCCCAACGAAACCCCTGATTAAATTTGGAAACAAAATAGTGTAGATGGTGGGTCTGGTAAATGAGACCACTATTTTTTTGTTTGTTAACACTAATGAAATAAAATTGTCTTTGATTTAATTAAATCGGGATTTTTATCTTACACTAGTTATAGTTACTTTTATAATAGTTTAATTTTTTTAGTTTAATTTATTTTCCTAATTAAAGTTTTTAACTCAAAAAAGAGCTATTTTACCTATATAACATTTAAATTTTTTTTGTTTGACATTTTATAAATTTTGTACGTTTGCTTGGATCAAAAAATTTATAGTTTAAAAACGTTAAAATTTATTTTTAACTACTTCAAAAAATGAAATAAACATTTTTTTCAATATTTTTGATCCCAACATTAAGGCAAAGTAAAATCAATTCCTTATTGGCCCAGATGGTTTTTTTAAAGGCTTAGACATGTTATCATGATTCCAGAGTCGCGTCAAAGAACCCACACACACATTCCCATTGGACTCCTCCTCTGCACATTCTTCCTCCGACCCGGGCCTTTCCCCACAAAAAACCCCCAAACCGGCTCAGGCTTATAGCTGACTTGTCTGAAGACTTATATCGCCTTATATTTGGGAAAGGGCAAATAAAAGTATTACTAAAAAAAAGCCCCTGGTTATTTAGGTTTGAGTTTGAGCCCGGGCCCAGGTCGTTCTGCGATGTTATGACATCACTCTGTCATTTAAAGATTTGGCGGGCCGGGTCAAAAAAATACCCAACATTTGTCATAAAAAAGTGGATATTCTTCTTTACACAAACTTCGTTAAATATGCGTCGATAAAGTAAGATTTTGCCCGGAGTATATCTCCTTTTTTAAAGTCATCGTGTCGATGTTGTCACAAAAAGCTTCTTGTGGTTAGTTCTGGGTTAATATTAAAAAAATATCTGCTTTTTCCCCTAAAAAAAGGGGGTTCAAATATTTCTTAAAATTTGTTGAATGGTTTTTAAATAAAATATTTCCCTTGAGGAAAAAGGTTTCAAAATTATATACAGTGTGTCGCGTGATTGCAGAAAAAACATTTTTTTATTAATTTTCCAAAAAATCTTTAAATTATAAAAATTTTGCTTGTCGAAAAATGTATTAAAATATTTAAATTTTCGATAAGATTTCAGGGTTAAATTATTTTTTAAAATAAACGATGCTTTATTTTTTAACTTCCCTACTTTTAAACCCAAAAAAGCTATTTTGTGTTTTTTTTTAGATTTCAATAATCTAGAGAAAAACATTTGAAACAAAACAAAGAGTTACAGCACGGGGACGTATTTTCTGAATTTTTCCTATTTTTATCAATGAAATTTTTGTTTCTTCGAATAGAATAAGTTTAAAATCGTTTTTACCAATATATTTTTGGTGTTGCAACATATCGGTGCCTGCGTTTTCCCATTATAATAAAGAGTTGTTTAAATTTAGCCGTTCTGATGAAAACTCCCTTATACTTCCCTTAAGTATGTATTTTAATTCTTGGCTTTTTTTCAAATAAGCACTGTGACCTTGGGCTTCCAGGTTTTCAGGTAAAAATATCCTTATAAACATGATTTTGGGAATTAAAACAGAACCCAGGAAATAAAGCAACCCTATATCCCAAACCAAAAACTCTATCATTGATATAAAAATAACGGGGATTCAATTTAAATGCGTCTTTTTTTTTGTTTAAATTTTCTGATTAGATTAAAAAAATTCTTCGAAAAAAATACACAATGGCTATATGCGTTTTTGAAAGAATACAGGGAATTAAAAAAGTCCTGTTTACTTTAAAATGAAAACCATGTACAGTTAGAAATTAGGAAAACATGGTGCTTTAAAATGGTATTTAATTTTAAACCAAAAAAAATAAAACAAAGGTTTAATTCTAAATCAATAATTAAATAAAAAAAAAAACAACATATAAAATTTTTTTTCTTGCTTAAAGTTCCTCGACCTTTTCCGCTAACTTAATATTTATGAAAACTGTAAAAAATTGTTCACGGCATATTCAGATCATTTATTGCTTCTTGTATTCGTTGATTTAAGATTTCCGTGTTATGTAGCAGATTATGTAAAAAAAAACATTTTGTTTTAAGGCACCCTATAAAATAAGTCAAGCATTGCAAGGTCAGGAGACCTGGCTGGATAATGGATTGCCATAGCCATTTATCTATAGTGTAAATTTTAACACGGAAAAATTTATTTCAAATTTTTGGATTAAATAAATACGCCCTTTGGTGAACATGCCTATACGAAATAAGAACACTGACAGATGTAAATAGGATGTTGCTGTAAGATGGACGTTTAAAAAAATGAGATTTTTGGGCCAGTGATTTTAATTAAAAAAAATATGTTTATATAAGCTTCCTGTTATTCTTCTATTTTAAAAAAAAGTTTAAAGTTTTATTTTAAAATTTGCATTTAGACTTATGTTGGTTTATAAACAACTTTGTTGCTTTAAAAATATCTAAGTTACTGTGAAGTTAAAAAAATGGTTAGATATGAAATAGCCATCTTTTTTTGTATTTTTTCCGGGTTTACGGGGGGGGCAATACCGATAATTTTCGAAAGTTATTATTATAATTTCGAGTTCAAGAAGGGAAAAAGTTTTCCCGGGCTTAAATGAAAATTGGTTAACCCATGCACGGGGCATGTTGGGTAAATTTTTCCTAAAAAATGGGGGACATAGGCGTGCGCCATGGTTGCCGTGGGTGCCGGGGCACCCACTAGTCTAAAAAGATTACTTATTTAATATGAAAATTATTTTTTATGGGTTCGTTTAAAAATTACATGCAACGAGACCTTCTCAAAAAATATATGGTAAAATCAAATGGATAAAATGCGTCAAAATGTTTTGGAAAATCCCCTTTTGGCCCCAGTGGAACGAAATTAGAGGAAATATTAATATAAGTCGCTTGATAAAAAATTTTTAAATTTATAAAGAAAAAAAATGATTTTATAATAAATAATGTATCATGTACTCAATTTTTATTATTTCAAAAATTTCAAACATTCTTAAGAATTTATTTTTTTATTAATTAATTTTATTTAAAATTTTATATGATATATTTTTATCATACTTTATTCCCATTTGTTTTTTTATTGAAAGATCCGACAGCGGGCCCCTTTTTGGCCCCGTATCGGGTTACCTCGCGTCGCTCGTATTGATCCTCGCAATTTTCCCCTCGGTAAATGAAGGGACCAAGGACAACAATTTCATTTTCATAAACGTTTTCGGGTAAAATGTTGACATGCGGGAACCATGGCTCCCCTAAATTTTTTTTTTTTTTTTTTAAAAACCCCGAAAAAATCAGGACAAAATCCCGTTATGGAGCCCCCGAAGTTCAAGGGAGATCTGATTTTTGGCTCTTTTCTCCCGTTCTTTATATCGATTTAGTTGCGCTGGGAGAACTCATTTACATACAGGGGGGGTTTTCCCTTTTTGTAAAGGAGAACAATCGGGTTTATTGGCGCAAATTTGTCGTGGTGGGGATGCACAATTCAACCCCATGACAGTTGTCATTCCACTACTGCCTCGATATCGCCGGACCGGGGACAATTGCGGGATTCGTGATGTAATAATGTCTGGGTGATAATAAATTTAACCGAAGCGCATTGTTATGTAGGGGGATGTAACCACTTTCAGCATGCACTGGACAACGACAATAATGAATTAGTGTTTCGGGTTTTGGGGCCCAAACCAAAGGGGTATCAAAAATTTTTAAACGGGCTTCCGTATACCAATTTTGTTTTATCACCCCATTGGCATTTTTATTTTTGGAAACCCTCGATCTCAGACTTGATTCAGTTTAAAACCCCAAAGTGGTTGAATAGTTAGTTTTTGTTTTCGGTAAAATACTCCGTGTTGCGGCCTATGGTGGATCTTTTTAAGCATCTGCTGTTCTGCTCCCTTTTTAAATGCAGTTCTTTGGGTTTTTGACTCAAGTCTTACAAAAAAACCCCGGGTTTGTTTGGATCTATTCAAAACGAGACCTGATCACTTTATTATTGTTATTATTATATTATTTTATTTTCTCGGCACCCACACCACTTTCACGCACGCCTTTGGGAAAAGGAAAATAGGGATATTATAGTATTAAATTTTGTCTTTTTTATTTCATGTTAAAACCCAAACTAATCGTTTTTTTTAAAAATTTCTTTATCTATTTAATATTTGTTCAAATGTTTATTGGTGACTTTTGGGAAATATATTGACAATACAAACAAACGGTTCGATTGTTCTGTGTTTTTAAAAACACATTAAATACCACGTTGTCTTGGCAACGTAAAATTTCGGGTAAATTTGATTTTTAACGTGTCTTATGGGGAAAAATTTTTCCATAAGTGAAATATTCATAAAAATTAAAACAAATCTGAAACAAAAAAGATGAATAAAAATTCCCTTTTCTTAATGGGAGTTATTAAGTGGGTTGTTTGTTGAGTGGGTTTTAGGTACGTTTTAATAAAAAACAAAAATTTAAAACAATTAAATAAGATAAATATTGGTTTTCTGTATCTTTGTCTCAACGTGTGTTCTTTAAATTCTGAAAGGTAACTATTTAGCTAGTTGTTTAAATAAAGGAACTGCTAATATTCGCTTTGAGTCCTCGTGGCATATTTTTTTAAATTGTCAAATTTATAATAGCTTGTTTTAACTTGAGAGCCTTTTGGGAAAGGGGATCCTCCCAAGTTTTTAAATGTCATTTTTATAAAAAATATTAAAGAATATAAAAAATAAAAAAATTCTATAATATGTATTCGATTATTATAAATTAATAACCTTAATATCAACTTACTGGTCAATCACTAAGCAATACTTTTTTTTGTTCTAACATCTGGGCCTTTAAAAACCAACAATACAGGAAAAAAGACCCTCTTTTATCAAGGTATTTTAAAAATTCCAAACCTAAACTATTATAACGGACTTTTCCCTTTATACTGTTTCCTAGAACCAATAAAAATGTAAAAAAACCAAAAGTTGAGAATGTATATAAAGCTCACGTAATATGGGCTCTCGTTGTCTATTTGCCTGGCAGCAATTTAAAGTAACAATTTTTGGATTAAGAGTATCTAAGTGTCATTTTTAATATATGTGTTTAAATGGTTGTTATGTTAAAAAGTAAACGATATTATGGGATAGACTGGAATGATATAGAGAGTGTCTAAGTTTTAGAAAACTTTAAACATATTTTGTATACTAAATGACATAGGAAGAAAAAACGCTTCATTATTAATCTTTCTCTTTTTATTGGTCTAATTTGAAATAATTTATGACTCTTTCCTTTCTAGTTAAATACGTTGCGATATCTCTGGCTGATCTTTCCGTGGAAAAAATCTCTGGATCTCCGGTTTAGAGCGTTTAGGTATTACGTAACAACACGCAATTTTTGGAGATTTTTAACCCACCCCCATGTAACGCACCGTAACGTTTTCTGTACCCCCTCCCCTATTAAAACGTTACGTAGCCATCAAGTGACTATTTTTACAAAAGTCATAATAACGTTACTGTGCGCGTAGTTCAAACCCTCTTCCACCTGTAACGCATCGTAACGTTTTACAAGACTCCCCTCCCTCAAATGCGTTATAACATGGGCAACTCTTTGAGAGCCCAGGATTTTCCTATTTTTGCGCAAAATTAATCATTCAATATTTTTAACTAATAAGGACATAACTAACGGCGGTCAAACAAAGGACTGCCACTGGTATGCAATACAACAAGCACGCTGTCAGTCTAACCACCTGCTTGCTTGTAATAAATCTTCCGCCGTTAAAAAACTGTGCTTAGTGACATATAGCTAATAAAGCATCAGGGATCTAGGCTTTCAACATTCCTGTTTTTATTGAAGGACCCATTGATGCTTTGACGAATTCATCAGCAAAAACACAGTTCTTTCAGCGCCACTGCGGTCGTTCCACAGAAAAAAACTGTAACCTTTCAATCATGCCATACTGGGTTTGAAAGCAGTAAAGCTTTCAATTTTTAATCTAATATCAAGTTTATTCACACAAACAAAAAAGTTGGAGAGGACTAGTTGAGCAAGGTATAGTTGGAGGTTGGTTGCGTGCCCATATTTGTCTTGTGTATAACCCAAAAATACTTCAATGCCATTTGCCAAATGCTTGATGTAAAAGAAAAAAGGGGCGAATTCAAATTAAACCTCTGGGATGTTTGTTAAACACTTTAGTTGGTGTAAATGAGTGGCCAAGCTGTTATTAATTAGCGCCTATAAAATGAGCATAAAGGTCAGTTGATCGTGCCAAGAAGTTTTATCTCATCTGTTTAACTTAATTTCTATAGCACTGGATGCAATGCAACAAAGGTGCATTTTTACCCCTATCAAGCTAGTTTACACATAGGAAAAAGTTCCTGGCTATTTTGACCAGTTTTGAATTTAAGGCAGAAAAAACCGTTATTTGGAACAGATATGTTTTAGAAACCTAACCACCCTATTCACTTTTGTGTATATTTTGGGATCCACCTACCAATAAATGAAGAAGAATATCCATTACCAGCTAAAGAAAAGATAGTCTTCTACATTGTTTAAATATTTTGCATCACCCAGGATTATTTACATTACTAATTAGGTTGATGAAATCATGGTTATTTCTTGCAAACTCGGTTTTCAGGACGAAATTAATCAAATATACCAAGCAATTACGTGGTAAATTGTTGAATGAACCTATGGCTCTGCTGAGCATCTGCACTGTTCCTTACCTCTGTTTCCGTGTGTGGAACCCAGAGGACTTTCGTCTCCTCTGTTCACTACAGACCCATCTTTAGGTTATTTGACACCCATCAAAATTTTGATGACCATGGTCTTGCAGGCTTTTAGGGCATCCTGACCCCCGTCTGAAGAGATAATGAATATGTTCCCGGTTCTGTTATTCCTTCTCACATTCTCTTCATAAACACCTGATATTTAGTCCCAGTGGCAAATAATGATTAAATCAGCAATATCTTTGCAGTTTTTTTGTGCTTTTATATTAGTAAACAAAAATAACTACTTTATTATTTGATGAATAAAAATATTACCGTTTATGATATAATAACTTTAAAATCAATTAACGTGCAGGCTTGAAAAATATGTAAATATAATTTTCACAAGAAGGTAAGTCCGTAATTATTGAGCTGTGTCTTTAATCTTTCAATTATTGACTTCAATAAATGGATATTTGTTTTGAAAATACGGTTTAGTTCCTTAAAGTGTTTCCAATACTTTAAAAATGTTGACCAATTCTTAACCTCGCTGTTAATTTTACCTAATTAAGCCAAAATAAATGTGGGCAGAGTTAATAAACTGGTATGTCTCACGAACTTTATCAAAGGTGCGTATATGAACAGGTTTTCTACAATTTTCTCTGTGCAATCCCAAAACCCCTGTACAGAACAGCCTGCTGAGCCATAATAAAATAACTATAGGTATGACCTACAACAAAAAATTCTAAAAAACAAAACAAGTAAAAGTAGGATTCTTCTACGCCTTTAGCATTTTTTCCATCATCTTTGGTTTCTAAAGCATATGCTTTGCAGAAGACCAAAATCACGACAAAATGTGAATCAGGATGATTGTCAATGTTCCATACCTCGTTTATAATTAAGTATAGCTCGAGCAACTGTGGCTAAATATATATAACTTTCACCCGTAGAATTCAAAATTCGGATTTATTTTAGTTTTCGCATTAATTTAATGGAAAACTCAAACGCGTTATAATAACAGTACTGTTATTATAAACGGATGTCATTATCGCGCCTTCGACGGCGATTCCTATGCTGACTTTCGTAGTGCTCATTCAGTACCTGTCAATTATTGTGATATATTGGGTGTTATGTATAGTGGCAAGGGCAAAAGAGTATTATATTAATTTTTATACCTAGCAAAATATGTATTATGACAATGGATATGGTAGAAAGGTGTAAAATAAAGACATTTTTTGGTTTAACTTGTAAGCTGATATATAAAGGCCCTAACATATATAATAACTCTTTGCGTTACCACCATTGCTATCCCTAGAGGATCTTGACCGAACAAGAAATCCCAATGAGTTCTCTACCGTTACTCTCATGTTAGATTGATTATGGGTGTTAAACTGATTTTACCACAGATGGGTAGATGGAAATCTGCTGATTTCCTGTGCTGTGCTGTCTCATTGCTAAAGAGGCTCTTGCCTTATTGAGATTGTTATTACATGAATCATATCATAATGACTAAGATGCACAGCAACAATAAATAAAGGGTTGTTCTCTCATGAAATACTATTGTCCTTAGTTATTACAACAAAGACCAATTAAATGTTGTTGTTGCAGATGAAATCATTTTGAAATGTATTATTAATGATATATATCCATTGCAGCTATGTGGTGTGAAAGGATACAAAATAGCAGTAAAATACTTTTACTGATATGGTTTTTAAATATTCTATGATTAACTCCTAATATCGATGTTTTCAGCACTTACCTAAGTCAGTATTGTCTTTTCTGTGTGTTATTATTTTGATAGTTTTCTTATTATAAAAAAAATATCATTTGGGTTTTTCATGGTATCAAAAGACTCTCTTTAATCTAGATTTGAGGCATTAATATGTAAACTAACAGAGATACACCACAAAACAATTATTTTTGGTCCTCCCAACTAATGCAGTGATAATGTTGAGAACCACATGATTGTATCTTATTTTTACCCATAATAAGACTTTGCTGAAAAAACTTTTCTTTACTAAAATACTAACATTCGTTATTCTGTGATTATTATTTCCAAATTTTTGTGTTATTTTATAGGTTTGATTTTCCCAATCACATGCGTCTGGATTATGGCCCAGGCTTCACCATGTCAATTTATAACTAGGCATTCTTTCTGTTTGCGTTAACAATAGATTTTAGCACTTACCTGTTCCTGGTTATGATTGTAAAAATAAAGAAATTACAATTGACGGCCATTATATAACTTGAACAAAGACGTCGTTTTGATTTTTTCAATATAAATCAGCTCTTTTTATCTTGTCTTACTTGTTGCTCAAATAAACAAAGGCAAAGAAAGATATTTATATTTTATAAAAACCAACACATTAATAAATTAATTAGCCAAATTTATCTGGTTAAACAAACCTGCAATATCCTTTTAAATGATTTAATATTTTTAACCGGCCCTGTTTTTTTTTCACAAGACAGAGTTTATTATATACTTGGTACTCCATTGTAGCTCGACTGAAATAGTTTTTTATCAGGTGAATATTACCCAGAAAATAGAGTTTTCAAGTAAAATTGTGTAAGCAAATCAATGCGTTGTTTACTACCTTCTTACAAACGGTTTCCTTCTGGTCGAAGTATTTTGCCTTATTTTTCGTCGTGCCTGAATCTATAACCGATGCTGGAAGCCAGCACTTTTTGCTGTAACCTACAAACTTATGGTTGGTTTTCCAGCGTGTGCTAAGTGTGTGTGCTATCTGCCAGTTCAGTCAATTTAGGTGACTAGCAGCTCTTACCTCTCAAAGGTGTGTTTCCCGCCTTTTTATAAAAATAAATAGTACTCTTTAGAATGTTAATGTTTCTCCCTCCTTTCTGGTCAACTCTCTGCTTAATATAATGAATAATTAATACTTTTTAGATCCTGAGTTAGTTTAAATATTTTAGACACTGACAATGGACACCCTGTTTTATACTAGTTTTTATTTAATAGAGCCAACCATAGACCTTTGCATATATAAGCCTTATGTGAAAATCTTACAATGTAGGTACCTACCCCAACATATAACAGTAATGTGCTACTTTGAGGAATCAGTCATAAGAATTATATTTTAGTGTTTGTACCTATGGGAAGCACGTATGAAACTTTGTGTTAATTCTATCTTTATTTGTGTGTTTGTGCCCATCGTAAAAATTGCATAAATCATAATGTTTCATTAATACGATTCAAACTTATCTAAAAACACAGTTGTTTGATTATTGACTTTCGATGGTGATACAAACAATAAAATGAAATGTAATTTTCATATCTGTTAACGGGTTAGGTTACGTAATATGATTGAAATGTCGCTAACATATGATGTCGATCGACATTTGTGCTGGGATGGTTTGTCAGATTTATCTTTAATTTTCCGTTATTTTGCTCTATATTAATAACTGGGAGGCTTTCTCTAATAAGCCAAGGGACATCGATTTTCACCTCTTATTCTTACACACATCCTTTGTCTAAAAGTAACAGAAGAGCGATCAAATTATAACTGGCCTAATTGAAACGTTTCGTACTTTATTTGCTTTGTAAAGATGGTCTAAAAATAACTAACGCCTTTTTTTAAAAGCAGTCGAATGTCCCAGTTTGCTTTTTTCTCAGAAGGGAAAAATAATGAGTATAGGAGTATATAATTCAATATTGTTAACATTATACAACTTTATAAATTAGAGCATTTTTGTTGTGCAATATCTGCAAGGTTGATGATTTGATCAAGTATCTTCTCGGTCAAGATGCCTCAACTTTCATTTTCTACTATTGTTAACTCTTCTATTGTAGAGTCGTGTCTTGGTTTGCCTACTCTTTCAAGGCACTTCAATGACTTTTAAAAGTTTTCGTAAACGTTCCTATGTTTTCTCTTGATTGCTTATGGCAAACTTTTTCACTAACCACCAGTCTTGATGGTTGTTTTTCAATCATAGCATAATTTCATACATTCTTTCTTTTTGTAGCTTTACGACGTCTTCGTGTAGGACTTGCAGCTGTTATTGGTTGATACCTACTATATAATCTTTGTGTCTTCCTGGATGAAGGTCGTCAATTAATGATGCCTAACTTCACCTGAAACGCTCGCGCCGCCAAAGACTTTGGCTCTTTTCGATGGTTCGGGATACCGAGAGTACGTAACAATGGCAAACTGAGTTTAGTTACTTTTGTTTTATTGTTTAATTTTGGTGAATTATCAGAAAAATTATATAAATCTCTGCATTCATTTATAAGTTCGAGATGGTAGTATAGTTTTTATAATTTTTAGAGATCAAAAGCTTCGTCAGCACAGATCGATTTAAAATTTCTTTCATAGTCATTAATTATGTATTTGCTTTTGATACTCCATAGTAGCATTTCATTGGTAAAAATGGTAACAGTTTCTCTCGTTGGTAATCATTGTAAGACTTTCAGCTTTCAGGCATTTAGTGAAGTAATCAGGTGTTGAATATAGCAATTCCCAGGTAACAAGTAAAAATATGATATATGGAATTCTTTCAATAGGTGTCTCACATTTTATTGCATCATCTTGCCATATCTTCGTGTTTTAGGTCCTTTGCTAAAAAAATGTCTGATGCCTTCTCTGTACCAAAGTCTATACCATTGTAAGACTTGCACTGCTAAATTTCTTCTCTAGTTGGTAAATGTCTTATGTGTTTTGACTCTTATAACCACTGGGAATTCTTTCAGACATTTACTTTTTAAATTAGCAACAACTTCCTACACATTTTGAAATCCATTTATGTTATAGGTATTTCGTGTGGTTGCTTAATATATTCTAGTGATAAAGATAAAAAAGCTGTATATAAATCTATTTAGTTTTTCCTTGGCTTATAGTCAGCGAGGTCCTCAGGGATGTTTGGAGCGAAAAAGTTTGTCATCATTAGCGAGTGGAAGAAGAAGATGCTTTAAAAATATTTATAAGGCCCAAAAAATGGAGTTTCCTGCTAAAATATTGTCGCGAACTGGAAGAATTTTTGTTAGGGCGTAAAAAAATGAAAGAAGATCGCCTTATAATCTACAAAAATGGTGTCAGAATTTTTAAAAATCAATAGTTTTCGAGATACTGGGACCTTAAATTCCCCCATTTCGGCGCTCTACCGCTGAATGCCGCTATCTTTGCCTATAGTTCTCCCCGCATAGTGGGCGGATAAATTGTTCCATTACTCGAGAAGACAATAATGTACAGAGTAATCATTTAAAGTTCATCCGGAATGGAAAACCTTTATCATTGGTTTGGGGTCCATTCTGATTTATCTAGAATATTGAAAAATGCAGTCAAAGTTTTTTCACAATGTTTTTAAAGTATCATATTAATTTAACTATGATATATTTTGAAAAATGGTTGTTACCTGCAAGCAATTCTTTTTATAATAATGAGATTTGCAGTGTGTTCAATATTTAAGAAAATTTCCTTCACTATCGCTTCTTGCGTTTTTGATAAAAATTGTTTTTGCCCGCTCTGCATTTTTTAGCCGCTTAGCATCATCAGTGAAAAATGTTTATGGATTTTCGACGGCCGTTTTGCGAAATATTGCTGGTGAGAAAAAAATGGTAAGGACCATTTTTATACATTTTAAGGTGATCTTTATTTTTTGTCAAACAAAAAATTTTCAATTCTTTTGGCAGATATTCTCAGGAAACTCATTTTTCGGACTTTGAGAAACTTTTTCAGCGGTTTCCCTTCGGAATCATGATAAACTTTTTCTTATTCAAAGCATCCGCAAATACTCATAAAATTGTAAAAAATGAACTGTATCGTTATTTTTCAGCCTTGGAGGTATATTACACCGAATAGCACAAAAATAAATTTTTTACTTGCGTAGAGAAGTAACAAGTCAATCCTCATATTTAATGATGTCTAGTCTAACCAAGGTGTGTCCCAGAATTTGAGCCACTGTTTACCCAGAAAAAAAATGTTGAATGATAATAAAAAAACTCGTTGTCTTTACAATGATTACCTCTATTTGTCAAACCGATATTTTTGGCGAAACTCGTGTTATTAACCAGATTGATTTATGATGTATCTTAATAATTCAATATTTCTAATTCTTGTAACAATATTCCGACGAAGGTTCCCACACACGCTGGGACCGCTATACATGCTTGAGTGTCAGCGGTTCAACATATATTTAATGGTACAAATCGATTATCTTACTAGTTCTAAAAACTTGGGAAAAATTACAGAAAAAAAAGCAATTTACCTAACAATAAAGTTTCCCCTAAGGTAAATAACTGCAAAGAAACCACTGAAATACTATTATTTTGATGCAAAAGAAATAACATAGGAAAAAGACGCAAAACGTAGTTTTGATATTTTGGACCTTTTAAATTTCTCTAAGGACCTTCATATTCAGCCACAAAAATTGCTATAATGGAGAGTATCATACCAGAATTTTGTTGAAATCGGTCAATAGTTTTGGAAATATAATTTTGTTTGAAATAATGGATAAATCTTAATTTTACCAGGGCCCTATCTAGGCGATGGCGAGATGGGCGCCCATAAAGGGCCATAACTACCTGGGGGGCGCAAAAATCGACCATATGATTTTTATCAATTTAACATTATCTTTTAATGTCTAATATTTTTTATTGACTAAATTAATTAAATAAATAAATTAAAACAGAACAAATTTTATAACTGAAATTTTAACTTAGACACTTAATTTAATATTATTTTCAATATGCATATTAAGACTGGAAAAAATTTATGAGATTAATCATTATTAAGAAAAAATATCAATTTGTTGGTGCCTGTAATTGCTCATGGCTTTTTAATATTATAGCAGATAAGAGAATTAATTATTTTTATAAATTAGAACACAGCTATAGTTCCAAACTTATAATGTATTTTTTCTGAAATGTTTCTGCAAAATCAATGCATCATTCATTTAAGCATAATATATATATATATATATATATATATATATATATATATATATATATATATATATATATATATATATATATATATATATATATATATGTTTTAAATTCGAATCTCACCCTACAAGTCTCAGAAATGGTAGAGATACGAGGAGATAAGTGGTGAAAAGTTGTTATGAAGGCTTAATGGCCACTGTTAAAAATTGAGTTATCTCTGTACTTTTGGAAATTTGGCAGAAATCTTCAGAAATGTCCGATTTTCATTTTATCTCCTTTTACAGGCTTATTTTAAAAGATAAATCAAAATACGTTCTTCATTGAACTTTTTGCGCTTTATGTATTGGTGAAGTTAAAACTCTTTTACAACGTTTCGTTTCGTAAAACCATCCACAACAATATATTTTTTTAAATACGGCCCTGGATTTTTAATGATACTGTAACTTTGCTAATTTCTCAAAGGCTTCATAGCATCTCTCAATCAGTAAGGTGACAGTCGAATTTGAAACACCCTGTATATTGCAAAATATTTTCTGCATGTCATTTCATGTAAAAAGTTTTAAATGGTTTATGTAAATATACATGTAATACAAGTTTAAATTAAAATATTTTTATTTGCATATTATTTATTTATTCAAAAATTAATGTTACCGTTTAGTAGGCCTGCTCAGCATAGAATTTTTGTTACTATTATTTTATTGTTGAAAGTTTAATCATCTCAAATAAAAAAGGTCATCTGGTTAATTTATATTCTTACTTCTTACAATAATCTATTAGTTGTTTTAATGTAAATCGTGTCTATTTCAAATATTAGGCCAACATTTCCATATAAAAAAATATAAATTTGATATATAATTTCACCACAAAGTGGTATTCGAAAAAAGGAGCGAAGTCTTCAGATCAAAGAAGCAAATCTACAACTTTGCGCTGATTGTAAATTTCCTGGGCGGGTCTCCCGGGTTTTTCATGGAAGGTATTCTATATCCCAAATCCCCGGGGGTGTGGAGGTACAATCGTAGCCGCCAAGAAGATACCTAGATACGGCACTGAATTACAGTGGGCATCACCTAGCTGGTGGTTTATTAACTGATAATAACTACAGGCCCACAAAAAGGTTGTGGTGTGTGGTGTGCTGGGTGTCGGACTAAGTTGTTTCTAAAGTATTTTTCCGCACTTGGTACAGGTATTAACGTCAAGGTGAAACGGGGTCAAACAACAAATAATCAGTCGTTATTACACGGATATAAACACGACTTTAATTTAAAAACTCAATATCTTAAAATATATAAGATAAAGCTTTGCCAGGACTATAAACTATATGTATTTTTGAAGACTTCATAACTTAAGTTTTATAACTTTTTGTCATCACAATGTTACGACCGCCGAATCCCAGTTCAAGATTTTTAAGGTACACCCCTGGAAAAATTTGAAAATTAAAATTGTTTTTGTTTTTTTATTTTTTCTGAAAATTTAGAAATAACTTAGGTTTAAACAAAAATAAATGGTTATTATTAAAAAAAAATCAAAAAAACCCCAAAAATACCAGTAATATAACATAATTTGCTCAGCCTGGAGATTGTCCCGATGCTTTTAATTTTGAGTTTTCACGGTAATACAAAGGCACCTCCTGAATTTCGCAGTATTGATTAAAGTTAAACATAATAATATCGATATAATAGTCAGGTATGGCTCTGGAAGCGATCAGATCTTTATGGTATTTTCGAGGAACTTCCTGGATGTACAAGAAGATCCTATGATTTGTCCAGAATTTTGAAAGTGTAAAAGTAGTTAAATATTATAAAAAAACACACTTTGTTTTCAAAATTTTTCGACGAACGAAAGAACGAAAGCTGTTGACGGAAAAGGCAAATTAATAGGAGGATCAAGGGTAAGATTAAAGACATTTTTAAATCTTTTAGGTACTCTATACAATATTTATTTACATTAGGTGATAAATGATCGTTGGTTTTATTATGACCATTAAACAAATGCATTTTTTTGGTTTTTGTACTTTTAAAAATTAATTTGCGGTGTCATGCACCGCACAAGACAGGGTAAAATACAAAAACTAACTAGGAGTATTGTTTTTTTAAATATTGTCTTAGAATCGACACAAGCGTATTAATTCGTAAGTACCTGTGTTATTTAAAAATTAGGCGCAGTGTTTTCTATAATAAAACACGACATAAACCGCCAGTTGTTGTCAGGAGAAGAAACACAACATGAGGTAATATCTGTGGGCAGCTGAGCATTCGAAGAATGAAGGCAACGAAAAGCGGATGAGCTAACCTGGCACGGGATCATCCACACCACACCTTGGACCAGAACCATGAAGTGACCAAAACCACAGCATGGTGCAAGAGCCACTCAGGGAATGAATCCCAAAGAGCAAACACGAGGAATTCTGGGGGAACCTCAGTAGAGATTAGACACTAAGGCTTTATAAGAGCCACAGCTAAGACAGAGACCTACTCAGACAAAGTAGAAAAGACTTTGGAATATAACAGTAGAACTGCTAACAGGGCACGATAATAACCCAAGACCTACACAAAATAGGCTGATATATTAGGGCAGAGTTGCCACAGAATGTGCGACGCAGAAGAGGAAGAAATAGCCTACCATATCCTGTCGGAATGTGAACCGTTGAGAATCACGCGAGCCAGGTATTTGGGCAACTGAAAATGAGCCCCCACACCTTAGATATATCAACCAACTAGTCTCGAAGTTACTCTGGACTTAGCAGAAGGAACAAGACTAATGGGAGGATTGGTATAAAAGATAATGGGAGATTAGGCACAAAAAGCCCAGAAGGCTGCCCCGGTAGTAGGTAAATCAAGACGGCTCGGCTCCCAGGAAAGAAGAAGAAGAAGGCTATTTTAAGCATAACGTGGAATTTTTATATATCAAATAAGACTTACAATTAAAGTAAGACTTTTTCTTTAAGAATCTTTGAAAATGTATTAACCATATGGCCACCACAGTCAAAATCTCTATTTATATTCACATAAAGATATGATTATACTTAAGCTATGTACGCCGAAGTTTTTATAGGCAGTTTATATCCATATATATAAACCTAGTTAAGAATATAAAGTTTTTTTCTTATTTACACTAAAAAGCAATTTCCTCCAGATAACAATTTTAAATGCGATGACCACCAAAGCTTTTAATTAATTAAAACTTATTCGGAGTGCTTTTACGCCTGAAAAACCATAAAAATGCTATTTAATTCCATACCGGACATGTCCGGCATTCTAGTTTAAAATTCTACTTCTTTTGTGTGTGGAAAAATGCCGATGAAAATAAAAGACAGAGTGGTATTAGGGAGAATTTATTTTTAATATTGGTACTCATTTTTTGATTTAGAAAATGGACTTAGATTTTGTTGGTCTATTAATCACAAAATAAGTGGATAATTTCACAACTTTTCAAGCCATCAAACGGTGGCGGGCAAATAATATAGCATGATAATGAATGTTTTCTACTATTAAATAATAATTATTTTAGAATAATAAATGAGTTTTCAGCACAAAAAAACAAATCATGCATTCAGTGCAAAAACTCTCCGCAGTAGAAAAATTTTTCGGCCTTTTTTCACGACCGCGACCGAGTCCCAACGGCTGCGTTTTCAAATCGGGAAAATAACAGTTTTCCAGCAATCCGAATTTAAAGCGACCTTTATCCATCTGCCAACTGGATAAAAAATGTTTTTTATCAATTATAGTATCTAATTGAATGTTTATAAACATCATAGGTTGCCCTGAAATTGTAGTAAAGGCTACAATTAATTTAAAAGGTACTTTCAGTAAAATGTCAATAATTCTATTTATTGTCCTACATGTTCACACTAAATTGTTTTCTTTAATTTTATAAGAATTAATCTCTATATATATATATATATATATATATATATATATATATATATATATATATATATATATATATATATATATATATATATATATATATATATACATATATATATATATATATATATATATATATATATATATATATATATATATATATCTTATATATATATTTATATATATATATATATATACCTAATATATATATATATATATATATATATATATATATATATATATATATATATATATATATATATATATATGACTGTGATTTTGCACGATGTCTTTGTTTTTTGGCCATTGCTTTGAAATCGTTTCAAATGTTAAAAACTCATTTTCCAAAATTTGGTTGCAAAAATTTCGAAAAGTTTACCCAGTGCAGTCTCCGTTTTCAAAATTTGCCACTGTTATTTCAGAGCTTGTTTAAGGTATCCAGAAGATACAGTGATAAAATTAAGGCGATCATAGACTTATTACATAGTATTTTGCGGTCGCTGAACCACGAAATGTCCAACCAATAGTTTTGTTCTCCAATTAGAATATATCTGTCAGAATTTATAGAAAAAAATTGGAAAAAATGAAAAAATGGAAAATTTTTTACTTCTGCTGTTTAAAATTTTATTGGTTAAAATTTTATTTATCGACAAGCTGTAGTCAGGGTTGTAGAGAAATAGAAAAAGCTTTGAATGCAAAAAAACCAGTTAATATTGGATGATCACCCCAATATACGGGGAGTATACAATGATACAAATACAGTACCTTATCAATATTGTTAACAGTTTATGAAGCATGAAACGCGAAACGTTTGGGGCAAATTTGCGCTTTAAAAAATTTGTATTTTTTTTATGAAAAAGACATATACCATGAAATTTCTGGTTTACATGTGAACTAGCTATACGCAGGCTTCAGAGAATGACATCAGATTATTAAAAAGCGATCAAGAGATATGCGCAAAATGTTAATGAGACAATATCCAATTTTGCCCATAAAAACGTTTCTTGGGCATACTTGGTACCTAAACGGTACATGATTGTTGTCTTTTTTTGTGCGCGCTTAGAGTATCGCGCCAAGAAGAAGCGCATGGTCCGTTCGTTGAAGCAGGAAGGCGTCGCCAGACCAAAGGCTATCAAATAATTTTGGCCCCAAAGATCTAAACTCTGAATTAGCCTGGAAAAATTAATTACTACGAAGAACCGAGAATTCTTCGCTGAATATATTAATATCAGTTCAAAAAAACCCTACCTAAATGATAGACGGATGAAGAGAAATATCTTATGAGGGTTTCAGAAAGTGAAAAAAGCCTTAAGTTACGAACGACGTTGCCCGAAACGATTCGTACATTATCAGTTTAAACAGGACACTGCAAGCGAAGGTGTAATAAATTCAACACACAGGCCTGATTTAATATAAAAGTAATATCTTTTCTTGTTTCAAAGAAAACTGTAAAAACTCTGAAAGTATTAAAAAAAGTACAGATACAAATTTGACTGTGAACTTTTTATAGGCTGTGTATAAAAATTATATGTATTATTAATATTTAACCATGAATTTTTGAGGGTATGGGACAAAAGTTTGTTTTTATGAATGATAGATTAGTAGTATTCTCTAACTGTACTTCCATTATTGGCCCTGAGGAAGAAAATAAGTTTTTCAGCTTGGGTAGCACAAACATTTTCATTTAACATAAACCCTCTATAGGTGATACCCCAATAAATGATTTGTTTAACTAGTAATGAAATCAAGACTACCCTTCTCTTTTTACATATATATATATATATATATATATATATATATATATATATATATATATATATATATATATATATATATATATATATATATATATATATATATATATATATATATATATATATATATATATATATATATATATATATATATATATATATATATATACATATATATATATATATATATATATATATATATATATATATATATATATATATATATATATATATATATATATTATATAATTTTACAATGTCAGTTATATTTATATGTGGGTGCTTAGACATATATATTTATTTGTCTATCTACGTGAATTCTGAGTTATGACTTGAGTAAAACCATGAAATTTGGCACAGTGGTAGTCTTTGCTTGATAATAGAATTCTGAGCCCGTTTTGCAGATTTTAGCCCCGGGACAAAAATAGACATTTTTTGATTAACGTACGGAAGGCGTCTTATGCGGAGACTAAATTTCACTTAACATTATACTATAACACCATTGTGGAGACAGGCTTTTTATCTAGTATTAATAGTTTCTTTATTTTAAATTTTAGGGTGCAAAAGGCTTCTTTAAAAAATTAAGAAAAAAAAAAAAATAGTGATGATTATTAAACGCTGCTAATCCAGAAACATAAATATGTTATATATTTTGAGAAGGAAAAGAAAAAAAGCGCAAAAACTTATTTTAATAAAATAGGGTGAACATATAAAAAATATATTATTTCCAGTTTTTATTTTCCGATCCTTGGTTATTTTTCTATTTATCACAAAAAATATAAATGTTCAAAAAAACCTGCTTTTTGTACAAACCTGTATTTTGTGTTTTCTACAAATAATACCTTTAAAATCATGCCGTTATAAGGAAAAAACCCCTGTACACTCGGCAGCGACTTTATTGGTGGTAGAAAGGTTTATAGCCTTGCTCGCTAGCTCGCTCGATCATAAAAAACTCGCTTAATAAAGCCATACTTTATGTACTAATCACATAAATAGCTAACGGTGTTGTTATATTCTTTTTCAAAACCAACAGCAGCCCAGGCATAAGGCATCAATGTCAACTTAATAGCTTGTATCTTGGCAATTGAGAATTTCCATATATCAAAAAAGCGTCATTGCGAGTACTTTTAAACCATATTAAAATTTACATGGTTTTGCCACTACACCTAACTGGATGTTGCGCAAATATAATTTAGTTTTTTTTCTCTCTCTTAAGAGTTACAGAAACAAGCCCCTTATACATTGTGCGTCTTGATATACTTTTAGTCAACAACATATGTTTTAAATAGTAAAAACTCGTCCTCCCAGTGATATTAAAGCACATGCCAAATGTGGATTTTTGCTGAGCATCTGATATTGTTCTATTACACCGCTGGATATAGATACAAACACAAACTAAAGATTCCGCAGATTCTTCTCAATGTGATTGACTATCTTGTTTGCTGCCACATTAATAATTGTTGCAGCTGATTCGCTGGAATTTGTCTCTCATGTAAAATGGAAAATGGCTCCATTCACTCATTTTTGCAATTAAGTTTATAGATATCTTTTATCAAATTATAGTGGCATTTTTACAGGTAACTTCAGGAATATATGACTATTGGATTATTATTGCTTAGGTTTAATTCATTTTTATATTTTTGCATTGAGTTTCAGTGCTATCACGGAATTTCTCATGAAGTTATTTTCCTGCTAATATTTGGTAATTTCTTTACTGATATTAACAAAACTTGATTGGGTTGTTATTCCAACAAAACGTCATTTTTATGTATACCTTGATAAACTGACTTTTTCCAACTTCCAGTAGTTCATCGGGAAATATAACTGAAAATTGTTGGTTTGATTAAAATGGGATCTTTTGTTTATTATAGTTCTCATTGTTTTGCGTCCCCTTATAAGCATTTTAGATTATGTTTTGTTCACATATATTATTTTGGATTAAGTTGCTACTATGAAAAACTCAAACTCGCATTTTTTTCTGCAATATTTTATTTCAATATATGAGGGTTCCTGACAAACTCAACGCACCTTTAAAGACTCAAAAATATATGATATAATTCATAGAATTACCTTATCTTGAATTATTCATCGTTTGTACCTAAATATAATCTTCCCCTTGGATAAATTATATATTTAAATAGCGCATTTATATTTATTCATTCCCTGAAATTAAAGAAAAAAATTCAATATACTTACCTAAAAAAAATAGAAATAATAACTTACATATGGGCATAATACCAAACAAACAGATTTATTAAAAACAATTTAAATTAAAAGTAATTCTGGAATATGAATAGTGCCTTTACCAACAGGTAAAGTAATAATAATAATCTACCAATAAATTAAAAATATAAAAATATCACGCAATTTAAAAAACATATAAAAAATATTTAAATTAATTTATTGTTTCCCGTGGTTCTTATAATAAGTTGTTTATTGTTAATTCCCTTAAATATTATATTATATAATATTTATCTTATAGTTGATGGAATTAATAAAATAGGTACACAGAAAATAATAAAAAAATAATCTTTTGTTAGTAACTTTATTATTTTAATATTGTTACCCAGTTCAGAACATATTTGCATAAAATAAAATAAAACAATAATTTTTATTTAAATTAAAAGTAATTCTGGAATATGAATCAATACTTTAACAGAACAAAAAATGTCTAGAGATATTGATATGACCTGGTAACAACCCATATTATAACGACCAAAAAAATTACCACTGAAATGGGACACACTCGAATTTTTGTTTTTTGCAGCACTCTATTGATCACACTGTACATCATGATAAGATTCATCTTACTAAAACTAAATGCAATACAGCTTAAATAGAAGAAACGCGGTTTTAAACTTCGTTTTAGATATTCAAAAAAGTTAATTTTTAAAAAAGTTACAGCCCTTTGAAAATGGGTCTAAAATTTAAATGGTACGATCTTTTTGTTGAGCAGTTTAGTTTTCGGTACACATGCGCCGATTCCTTCTGGACTAACCTCAGATATCTCCAATCTTAAGTTACCTCAACTAAACCAAGCCTGGTTTTGGTTGAATGTACTAGGTGCCATGCATGGTTTTGCTAAAAACCCTTTGAAAAAATGTATACTACACGGATCAAGATATGCCTTCTCTTAAAGGGACCCGAAACATTTGTTAAAAATATAAAATGTATAAAAAAACGTTATTCGCCTATAACTCTCTAAGTACTGGTCGTAGAGGACAATTGTACAAAAATAAAATTTCATAAATAAATTATTAAAAAAAAAGAATTGGTAAAAATCGTAAAATGCATTATGCCTATTTCAAAATAGCAATTAAGAAAAAAATGGACAAAATCGTAGCTTCTTCGCGTTTTTTGGACCTTTTAGATATTTCTGAGGTCCTCCATATTCATCCAACAAAAAAAATCATGCTATGATGAAAAATCACCTTAAATTTCGTTAATCTTGGTATAATGGCTTTTGTACAATAATTTTGCAATCCAATTCGCTTAAAAAATAGTCAGTATTGTAAATTGGGTGGAGTTCAGATTATGGAACATAAACATATCATTTCTTTTTATATGGATAGAGGCCTTAAGCTTTTTTTAAATAAAAATCTGATCATTTCTACGTCATCAGAAATTGTTAAATGTTATGAAAATTTTTGTGACCAACAAATTGAATATTTTCGGGATTTTTTAATAAAGTTTTACAGAGAATATGGTCTAAAAGTAGTCTTAAAAATGCTTCTTGGATATAACGAAATTGTCAATCTTTTGATTGGTTGTCGGGATAGAAGAGATTGAATTTAACAGGCGTTCACAGCGAACCTATAAAAAATAGCAAATAATATACAACGCACACGGTTTGTATGAAAATACTGTCCAATTTGTATTTTTATTATACTAACTAAATGATTTTGGAGGAAAAAATATTATTTTTTAATTAAAAAAATTGTTTAAACAATGGCTGTCCCCAGCAATAGGGTGTCTAAATAATTCCATTTTCATTTTTTAAAAAGTTTAAAAAATTGAGATTTCTAGTATATTAAAAAAAAAACGAATGTCTAGGTTTAATATTCTAGACTCTACCTAATTTTATTAGTTTCACATGTACGTATCTATGTATCTGTCTATGTATCTATGTAATGGAATCTTTCAACTTAATTTTCATCAACTTTAAGAAGTCCAATTAACTTGAAAAATTGTATAGGGTTCAAGAGCCAATTACAATACATGGGTTTTTTTCTTTTCCATATGGAATTTTCTTATGATCCATTGGCCATAATAGATTTATTGACAAATTTAAAATATACTTAACAGCAAGGCTCTTAATTTAGATTACTGTTGATGTTTTTTTTTAGGACTAAAAAATAAGAAAATAATCAATTATAGTTAAAAAACCTAACAATTTATTATATATCCATAATAACTCTAATTTTGTAAATAGCTACTAATAAAATAATTGGTATGGTACGTTTCACAATAATTCGTTGATTTCTTGACCGCTATAAAATTTTAATTACAACCCTCAGTGGAAAACCCAACTATAAATAGGTTGCCTGACAAATATCTATTATGAAGGCACCGTATCTTTTGAAAGGGTACAGGTCGTGATTATCTACTAATATTAATAGTTTAGGTTAGCTATTTTGGATGCTCAATAACACACACAAAACACATACCTTAAAATACTTCAAAACGACTGATGAATAGAACGAAAAGACTTTCTTATATTCAACACCTGCAATTTGCCTATAACCTACATAATATACCAAAAAGTAGGTACAATAATAAATAAAGAAAATTTTAAGTCCGGACCTACAAGCGGGTACCCAAAGTATATTGAGTTTTACGACTAACAGTAGCAGGTAAACCGAGAAATCAACGAATTATTGTGGAACATACCATACATTTAATGTCAAGCATACCACGCTTTTTTTCTAGGATTGATTCTTTTATAGTACACAACTCAGTGAGTAAGCTCTTTCGAATTACGGTATCCTCACGCTCGTACCGTAATTTTCGAAATTTGTGTAATGGGCTTCTTACCATCTCGGTATGTAATATACTATTTTCTACTCCTATATTAGTAAGAACCTAATTACACCCGTCTACTTTATCAGTAAATCTTAATTACAAACACTATACTGTAAAGCCAAACTGTGCGTAAGGGCAGTTACGTAATATATATATTACGTAACAGTTCCACAATCATTAGCCGCGAGCCCCAAAATCTTGAAAACTTTCAATAGATTTTACGTAAAGTTGGCTATGAAACAAATAGCATCGCCTTGACAACGCAAATGTTTGTATTACCAGAGACGATTTTTGACGTTAAAATTTTTAATCTGGAAATTATTTTGGTTATATTAGTAAAATATGGTGACTCCGATACTGAGATTGTGGCAACGCCACCAGAATGCATTGCAAGCTGCTTCTGCAACTAACAATTTATTGCCAGAAAAATCCAGGGAGAGGTATGAAAAGTATATCAAAAATTTATGGACTGGTGTACTAATAACTATGTGAGTACCTACTCAGAAAATGTTTTTATTAGCATATTTCGATAATTTAACAAAAACCTTTAAACATTCTTCACTTTGGTATTTATTCTATGCTACGCACTAATTTAAATATAAAACACAACATCAACATTGAAAATTATCATAAATTACGAGCCTATTTGAGAAGAAAATCAGATGGCTACAAGAGTAAAAAATCCAAGACACTCACCGCAGCCGATATAAACAATTTTTAAATGAAGCACCGGATCAGGATTTTTGTTTATAAAAGTAGTTTTAATTATTGGAATTTCTGGAGCATGTAGAAAGCAAGAGTTAAAGAATATAAACAACCGATATTGAAGACACTGGAAACACCTTATTATAAGGATTCCTGATACAAAAACGAAAATACCACGTTCCTTTATAATTTCCGGAAAATTTTATGGTATATGTAAAATATATAGAAATTCGAAAATTAATTGAAGACACACATATTTAACAATTTTCTAAACTTCCAAAAAGGCAAAATAACACGACAAGTAGTTGGCATTAATAAGTTAGGAGCAGTGAAAAATATTGCAGAGTATTTGAAACTACCCAATGCTGCCTTATACACAGGACACTGTTTCCGAAGAACTTCTGCTACAATTTTAATCGACGCTGGGGTGACTTAATGGCGTTAAAGAGACATGGTGGATGGAAATCTTCTACTGTGGCGGAAGCATGTGGACGAATCTATTTTAAACAAAACCAATAACTTCACAAGAATCTTACAGTCTGTTGAAACAATTTACCAACCACATCCACATTCTTCCAGACCAGGAAGAAACAACACAATATTCCAAACATCCTATGACAATGAACACCAACGTAATGGAAAAATCAGTTGCTCCCATTATAATAAAAATTGTCAAATTTTACCATTAATTTTAACAACAAATAGTTTTATATTTTTATTTCCTTATTGTAAATCATTACATTTTCAATACAATTTTGTTTTTTCTTTTAAAATAAAGTTACTTAAAGTTTACATAATCTTCTGTTTTATTTATAAAAACTAAACAAAAGTCGTAGAAAAGTATATATACAACTTCGAGTGGTAAGCCCATTACATACTCTTTCAATTACGGTACTCGCTCCGCTTGTACCGTAATTTTCAAATCGTGTGTAATGGGCTTCCTCTCGGTATGTAATATACTATAACAAATCAGGTAAAAGCAAAGCAGAATTTACTTAAACGGCCCTATTAGTTAATATATAATAACATTAAAGAAATATCTAAAATTCCAAGAAGACAGTACATAGAAATGTTCACAAATACCCATCTTATTTCTAAAATCAGACACACCTTTATACCCGGACTATTTTTTTAGTCTTGTTCTCCGTTCTCCTTTTTAATTTGGACATTTAGTGATTTGTTACATAATTATACTGAATTTAAAATGATATTTTTATTTTATTTGGACCCGATGCATTTTAGTAATTAGCGACTACACAACGCTCATTTAAGACGATATAAATCAAAACGGCTGCCAATTTAATTCCGAAGGACGCGGTTTTTTTAAGTCGAACGTATGATGAGTCACGATTATTTCTATTACCTATTTCTTCCTTGTATAAGTCTCATAAATTGTATTTTATAATTTGAAAGGATGGTTACAGGAAAAGCAGGTACGGAAAGGTAGCTTTCATAAAAATTGTCCCAGAATAGATTTATAAGTAAAATATTTTAAATGTAGTTAAAAATACGAGAATTTAATTTTAAATGGGACAATATCTTTAGTTTCTCTTAAAGATGCCCTTTTTCTTCGAAAAATATGCTTTTCTAAAACTTGCCATGAAGTAACAATGAGACGTCCATTTTATAAATTGCTTAAAGTTATTTTTAAAATCACATTTAAAAAACTTACGAAAATCTAGCATCACAAGTTTTGGAATACTGTTCAAAAAATATTCCATTTAAGAATGGTTTCATGTTGATCTCAGCAGTAACATTTAAATTTAAAGAATATTTACCAAAAACTCATTTGTTTAGGAGTTAAAGCACTTAAAAATGAGGCTAAAGTTATATTTCGCGGCTCGGGTTTCGTGCTAAAATCTTTTACGCTTGATTCATTGTCTGGATTATATAGCATCATTGGTATTGTAGTTGCCATTTGCAAGTATAAACACTAAAGATGATCCGAATTCGTGATCCGATAAATAAAAATCGATTTCCTTAATTCGATTTATTTTTTCTTAAAAAAGGAATTGTGATTCGTATTGGTGATTTAATTCCTTTTAGGAGGTTTCGGATACGTAAATCGATTTCTTTTATGAAGGACTCGTCCCAGCTCTGATAGGCAAACGACAAGTACTATCTTTGGAGAAGTGGTGCAGAGAAAATAAAAAGCCAAAATCTGTATAAAAGTTTTTTTCTGTTTCCAGTATAAAAAACCTATAAAAAATAGCAATATTTTTAAAGGTTCTTTCATATTTTATTCTACATCTTGTTTATATTTCATATCCGTATAAATTTGACAAAAAATATAAAAAACGGCTTAAAACTGCGCTAATCGCGAGATCTTCCTCTTGGAACAAAGTAGTGGGGATCAAAGCAAGGCAACACGCTGTACATAAAAAAATAATCCACCAAATACAGATACTTTTAAAAAGGAAACTGTGTTATTAACCGTCTAACTTTAGTTTGAATTTCAATATCTCTTACCAAAATCCTTATGGATATTAAAATCAAAGCTACATGTATTAGCTCAATTTCTCAATTTTCGGCAAATCATACACCATATGTTTTAAATATTTCTTTATTAAGTGATTTTACCAAAAACCATTATTTTGCATGATTTAATGCGGTTTTGCATACCATAAATCCCTACAGGCTATATTTTTAAAAATAATGGCATATAGGCACCACATACAGGGTAATTTCAGCTGTTTTACGCCACATTATAAATTGTCTGAAGTCATGAGAACACAGGATATAGCTTTGAAATTTTTTAGCAATGCCTAAGTCATCTTACTTTTTTACTATGCACTTTGTAATAATTCTTAACCCTTAATGTCAGTATTGATCTGAAAACTGTTTTAATAATTATTGTTAAAACAAAGCAATTTTTTTTCGGTCTAAAATTATTTTTGTAGTCAAAATATAAATATCAATGAGGCAATTTAATATATAAAATTCTCGTGTCACAGTGTTTGTAAAAAAACTCCTTCAAAACGACTTGCCCGATTCAGTAGGTCTGAGAATAGAACGTAAACTGTTTTTCATACCCCTAAGTAATAAGGGTGGTCCACCCCTTTTTTATTTTTTCGACAATTTTTTTAATTATAATTTATGATTCAGGATTAAAAAATACATACAACCCTTAATTTTTTACCTCTCTACCACCAACCCCTATTTTTTAATAGCGATTTTAAGGGATGAGAACGAATGTCTCTTATTGTTTAGTTTTATGAATTTATAATAGATGGCGGTATAAGTTAATTCATCGATACATCTCTCTAACATCGTTTGACACCTAGGTTGCGTAGACACCCGGTAGATGGCGCTGTGTTTCGATTTCTAGATTATACATTCTATTCCACGTCATATTTGTATATGTTCACGATGTCAATGATTTTTATAATTATACTGTGTATTGTGTTGTATTGTGTAGATGGATAGATGGGTAGAGGGGCAGGGGTAGATGGGTAGATGGGTAGAGGGATAGATGGATAGATAGGTAGGTGGAAGGTTCTGTAGATGGTAGAGGGGTAGATGGGTAGATGGATAGATGGGTAGATAGGTAGATAGATAGGTACAGTGACGGAATTAAAATATCGTACACCTAATTTTTTCCAGTGTGATGTACCAGGTACGCAAACCTGGATCACCTGGAAATATACCTTACTTGACAAATTGTTATCTGTCACACATTTAAAAATTATATTATTTTACTTTTTTTAATTTTGGAATATGAATGAACTAGAGAAAGCGATAGTAATTACTCTATTCGAAGAAGGTTTTTCTCTGGGAAGAATAGCTCAGCAAGTTGGGAAACCAAGAAGCACTATTCAAAGCCTCAGAACTAAATGGAAAAATACAGGATCATTGGAGAGAAGGGCTGGAAGTGGTAGAAGAAAAATTTCAAACGAAAATCAAGATAATGATCTGATAGATTTTTGCGAAACAATCCATTTCAGACAGCTGTAGAAGCACACAACCAAACTAATTTTCCTGGGATAGTAAGAATGGCAAGAAATCGTATTAGGAAAAATTCGGAATTAGAAGCAGTGTAGCTGCTAAAAAGCCATTTTTGACCGATATGAATAAAGAGCAAAGAATGGGGTTTGCACTGGAATATTTACCGCAAGGTATGGATTTTTGAGGAAAGGGTAGTATTTACCGATGAGAAGATTTTTCAATCTTATTATAGCGGGCAGATTAGAGTGTATAGGCCGCAAAATACACGGTACGAAGAAAGATATACCCAACATGTTAAAACAAGTGGAAGATTTTCTGTTAATGTATGGGGGTATATGTCTTTCAGAGGGCTAGGCATATGCCACCGTATTCGAGAAAGATTTAATAGTCAAGCTTATATACACATACTCCAAAATGTTATGTTGCCATCGGTAAACAATATATTTGAACAAGAAAATTTTATATACCAGCATGACAACTGCCCCGTCCATACAGCAAGGAGAGTTTCGGACTGGCTACTGGAAAATAACATTTCATTGTTACCTTGGCCCTCAAGAAGCCCTGATATCAATCCAATCGAAAACGTTTGGGGATATATCGTAAAGGAAATTAACAAGAACAATGATTTCCATCCACAAAACAGTGATGATTTGTGGAATAAAATTGAAGAAACCTGGAATAATTACAATGTTCACCATGCACAAATGCTGATTGCATCAATGCCCACACGTTTAAACTTATTAGTGGAAAAAAATGGTGCCGCTTTGAAATATTAAGCCAATGTTTTTTCTTTAATATTTGAATAAAATAAACTATATATTTATTTTGGAGTCATGTATTTTATTAAATATTAATTAAGGTGAGAAAAAGGTAAAAAGTCAAGTTTACCAAAATATTCAAAATTGACATAAAATGTTAACCTAAGTGTACGAAATTTTATTTCCGTCACTGTACCTAGATAGTTAGAATATTGTGTACCATAAAGCAATATTAAACATTGTTTTTTTTCTTTTATTAATTATACCAATTAGAATTTAATATTCATAGTTCAGATAGGACAACGTCTGTCCTGTCACCTAGTAATCAGCTAATAATTTTATAAAAACAATATGCAAAAGTTGATATGTGCTACTGTTTACAGATTCGCTGTAAACGCCTGTCAACTTTGACAGCTTGTAACTTGGCAGCCAATCATCGATTGACAATAATGACACATCAAAAAAGTGTTTTTTTTCTAGTACTTTAAAAAATTATTTTTAATAAATGTTTTCACTGAAAATCGCGGAGATATTCGATTTTCATAATAGCAACAAATTTTTGATACCTTTAAACAGTTGCTAAGAGCGTACAAGTGATCCCATATTTTTAAAAAGGCGTTTGAAAGCTTAGGATTTTTGGTATATGTAAAAAAATGTCTTAGTACCATATTCTGGGTAAACTTTTCAATTTTTTCAACATTATTGTGCAAAAACTATAGAACTGAATTTAACTTAATCTCGTTCATCATGGCATGGAAGTTTTCTTCCGATCAAGGTCCTTAAAGATTTTTGATGGGTTAAAAAATTATCCGCCCAGCGTTTTCTTAATACAACTACAGGTGCATGCGAAATTCAGTTCAGAAAAATCAGTAGTTTGAGTGCGGTGAGGTGAAATCAAAAATAAACTGTTTTGTTGTTCGCTGCGTCTTTTTTTTAATTTAAGCTCTTACATTTTGCATACGGTTACACTCTATACCAAACACGATCTATTTGTAGACTCGAACCGTAGAAAATTGCGTGATGATTACCAACGTCCTCGGACGCACCAAGGTTACACAAAAGAGTGTTTAGTGAGTTAAGTGTGAGAAAATTAGTAAAGCATGCACCTTATATATACTTATTTTTCACGTCGAGTAATTTAACCTCATCAATTAGATTATTAAGCACCGTAATAGCAATCCGTTTTGTGAAAAGAGCGCGACGAATTTCGGGAGAAGGACGCGCGGTTTCAATGGATGCGTGATTAAAGACGGATTGTAGCTTTAAGGGGTCCATAGACGTCGAGACTTGCGCGCCGCATGTGTCATACATAGGTCTATAAGATCTATTTTGCTGCCATTAAAGTAGTCCTATGGCCGGTTGCACCAACACTTTTTGCGACACTTAAGTTGTTCTTAAGCATTAACTGCCCCTTAAGTTTTAAATGTTTCTTGCACCAGCTTAAATTGGTCCTTAATGGTCCCTTAACTTTAAGTGTAGGATTTTCTGTACTTAATGATCCCTTAAGTAATTTGAAGTTGACATTTGACAAATATTTTGTTTATTGTTAATTTATTTTTCGTTTGTTTGTAGTTTCAAATAATTAATTTGATAAAAATTATGTAAAAACGAAGTTTTTAAACAATGGTGTTTTGGATTGTGATATTATAAATGCGATGTAAATTAGATTTCCAAAAAAAATGTTGAAACAGTGAATTTTTATTACTTATGGTAATTTTGAGATTTATTTACCTTTTTTATTCTTTTGGACATTGTTTTGTTATTTTTAAAAAGAACTGTTTTACCGAGATGGATAATCTTACATTTTTCAAGAGGTTCAAATTAACGAAACCAACAGTGCTCAGCTTACTTGAGCAAATCGCAGATGAGCTTTAGTTTAAACATGACAAGTTTGTATTAGCTTTTAAATTTTAAGTATTTACTTGTAAATTAGGAATATTTAATTTGTTCCTATAAAATAATAAAAGTTTTTTAAATGATGTATTTGTGTTTATATTTCATATTGACAATAATTATTCCCTTTTCATGGCCGTAAAGAAAGGCGCCCTTGATCTTTTTTTTCCATATTGTTATTAATGGTTTCGGTGAACTTTAGCTCCATTTTTAAACAGCAATATTTTGATATAATTTTTTTTTTCAGTTATTTGTTACACCATTATAAAACACATAGGGCCTGAAAAATTAATTTTTCACTCATATTAACACAAAATAAAAATAATTTCTTTATTTCCCATATAAAATATACTAAAGTAATATGGCTGACCAACAGAAAAAGTGAGAAAGAATACCTACAAAAGAGATGACACTATGTCTTTTGTTTAGGATTTCCTCCTTAAAAAACAATGTTGCCAGATGTATTCTAATAATTTGTTATTATTGAAGGTTGTTTTTTCCCATTTACCAGAAATGAAGTTTTTTTATAGAAACAACAAATCAGAACTAACCAACGACAACTTTCAAACTATTACCTAGTTTTGGTTAGTATTTGGTTAGTTGTCGTTAGGTTTTCCTCATTAAATTGTAAAATTTCTTTATCATAAATGCGCCGTCGAACAATTTTTTTTGATCCGACAACGTCGCAAATTCTGGTCTTTTACTTAACCTAAAAACATAGTATTTTTTCAACTTTTAATTTCATTTTTCTCTGCAAAAATGCATTTTTTCGGATTTTTTCTTTTGGAAATCTACTAAAAAAATGTGTTCTTTTTATCTGTAATATTTATTTTTTTCAAATCGAATGGAGCTAAACTACACCGGACCCTTATTAATTTTACAACAAAAAATCACAAACTAACTACTGATTGTGTATTATAATGTCTATAAAATGAAGAAAAAATTAAAGTTTTAATTATTTACAATGATTCAAGTCGGATTACTTCTATCATTTAAATGACACACAAGCTAGAAAAGGAAAGATCTAATATCAGTTAATTCTGATTATTCACGTTGTAAAGGCCAACAATAAAAAAGAAGAACGATGCAACGTTGCCATCTTTCTAAGTAGTCTTAGTTAAGTTGCAATAAAAATCTAATGGTGAAAGAGAAAACAATTTAAGTAACCCTTAATTTTAAGAGCTCCTTAATAAAGGTCTACTTAAGATACTTTTGGTGCAACCGGCCATTAAGGTAGTTTACTCGAAAAATGGCTTTTCATATGAATTAAATGAAATTGAAATATAAGCTTAATAAAGGTGTCTTTTATCTAATTAAAAAAAACTTTTGTATTCGTCTGTGAAACGAAATATTAACTTTAACTATTTAATTAATTAATTATATATGTCATTTATAAAAGCCATGAATTCCTTTCAGAATATCTCAAAAACGGTTTTTACGATATTTTTTAAAAACTTATGCCATATAAATCAAAGTATTACAAAATTTAAAAAAAAAACAAGAATTTTTTGCGCGTTGTGTTAAAAATATAGTGATGTTTGAATGTTTACTAGGTCTGTTTGTTATTAGGAAATAGTGTACATTATTTAATTCTTATAGAAAGTGTATTTTAGGACTAGATAGATCCAAAAAGTGTAAAATATAACTGAATAACAAACACACCTCATGTGTTGTGTGTACAGTCTACTACAAAAATAATATTTTCAAGCATTAAAAACCTCCAACTTTTGGTAAAGCGTATTCGATCTTATTTGAAACAGCGCTAAATTTGGGTCCATTCAAAATACTGCATCACGAATTAAACTAAAATAGGAAAAAAGATAATGATCTGGCCTAGTACTAGTCCCGGCCCGTTTAACAATCAATTTTTGTTAGAGAGAGAGAGAGAGAGAGAGAGAGAGAGAGATGAGCGAGTTCGTTGCGGGTGGTATGGAAGAGACGAAGATAAAAGATGTGGACCGTCCGGGCTTTACTAACCATAAGGCGATAATTTTAGTATTTTTTAGTTTTTTTAAGTCGATTTAGTCCTCGTAAACTACGTTTTTAAATAAATTAACGAATTGGTTTTACTAAGACCAAAGTCAAATGTTTTTATGCCACGCCACGCCATATCACACAAAGCTTCATATAATGGGAGTGTGCACTTATTAAACTGTAACACAATTTAGGAATAATAAAAATTAAAAATTGCCTTTGTACCATAATTGATAATTGTTATATACTTTTTTTGGGGCGAGTCGCATCTTTTCGTGTGTGGGCCACTTTATATCATCCTTATTAGGTCGGTTTGTAGCAAGGTGGATGAAAGATGGACAGAATAGGCTACGATGGTAATGTATACGAAAGATTTATAAAGTAAAAAAGCCAGGACTTTATAAAATAATTTGTAAATATAACGAGTAAGTGAAAAGAACATTAATTCATTTATAAAAAAAAGTCTTACCAACAGAGTGTAATTAGAGTTGTAATACCATTCCTTCTTACCTAAAACAAAAAAAAAACACTTAATATTAGATATTTTTATACCAGCAATTTTTTTTTGTAACACATTTTCCTTAAGTTAAAATTTTTCCCCTGTCCCTAATATCTTAAGCATTTTCAAAATATTCGTAAACTGGAACAAAAGTCCCAGTATTAATATAATTTAAGCACTGGGGTGTTATAAGTAAAAACCTTTTTCAATAAATTTATGTATCTTGCAAACACCCTGTATACCTAGCATTACAAAAAGAAAAAGTGTCAAAAAGGTGTTCATTTAAAAAATAACAATATATATTTTGCTTTTTGCAAAAAGACTAGGTGTTTTGCAAAATGCCGGCGTTTTAAACAATTCAATACATTTCTGCAACGAGCCTGGCTATTTTCGGGCGTTTTGCAAAATGACTGACCAGAGCTAGGCGGATTAAACAGTAATTAAATTTCTTTTGAGAATGACAAAACATTAAATTTAGTTATTTTAAATAATTTGTCTTTTTAAGATGTAAGTCTGAATAAACAATTTATCAGCGGTATAATTTTTATAAAGATAATCTTAATATTGTCCTCAAACGTAGGGTCATCGGTGATTTCATCCATTCTTTTTTACTTTAAAAAAGGTACTAAAACAGAAACAAGTGTTTAATCCGCCTACTCAATTAGTCATTTTGGAAAAAACCGGATTATTTAATACGCCTGCGACATATATATATATATATATATATATATATATATATATATATATATATATATATATATATATATATATATATATATATATATATATATATATATATATATATATATATATATATATATATATATATATATATATATATATATATATATATATATATATATATATATATTATATATATATATATATATATATATATATATATATATATATATATATATATATATATATATATATATATATATATATATATATATATATATATATATATATATATATATATATATATATATAAAAATAGTTTAAAAAAATGCTCGCACACGTCCATCATAATTTTTTTTAACAGTTTTTGCACCAAAGAGAAAATATACAAAGTGCGTAAAAAGTAGATCTTTGCTACCAAAGTTGTTTTTTTTTAATTAAACACTATATTTTTAAATCCATTTTAGAATTCTGTGTCAAATTGTCATTATGATTTGTGTCGGTAATTAAGGTGAATATGGCGCATTTATTTCAAATTCAGACTTTAAATTTAAATTTTTATTGGACATGGAGATAATACAAGAACTCCCGATAAAGTGGATAAAGTTTGCAATTTGTTTAACGCAAAATATCCAAAAAGACCCATTACAAGGAGTATTGTAAGTAAAATTGTATTTTTGTTCTATTTTTGACCAAGGAATCGTTCATTAACCAGTGGCCTGACTTTTAAATCATCCTGTATATCTTCATCTTATTATGGTCACCTCGTAGGTGGCTTTCTTAAATAAACTCTTACTGCTTCAAAAATATTTCTTTTGAGACACCATATCTTTTCCTAAAGTATATATTTTATAGTGTTATTTAAAAATTTTAAACTCCTCGCACCAGAGACTGTCGTGTATATCAGATAGGAACAGCAATTTGCCTGTCGAAATAAACCAAAAAACAAAGTCTAAAATTATTGATCTATATGTAAAACACTTAATTTGCATCTGTAATAGGGGTCTAATAACGAAGATCTAGGGCGATCCATGCTTGAGAAGATATTCGCAAGGACAGGAACGTAACAGGAGTATTACGCATACATGCTCCGTAAACATAAACATATAAATATATATATATATATATATATATATATATATATATATATATATATATATATATATATATATATATATATATATATATATATATAATATATATAACTCTACATATTTTGCAAGAATTTATAGCGTTTCTCTGAAGGTTCTAGACAATGTTGTAGGTTAAATAAGAACTTCTTTTTGGACTTCTATTGCCTTTATTTAATTATTTCACAACGTTTCGAACAGTAAGTATCTCTGATCAGTATTTACTTGAAAACGATCAGAGATATTTACTTAAAGTTGTGAAAAAATTAAATAAAGACAATGGAAGTCCAAAAAGAAGTTTTTATTTAAGAATTTATAGATTTTAAAATAATTTAGAATTATTGTAATGATGACAAATTTTTATTTTCTCAAAAAGCAAGTCTAAATTTAATAACACTTTGTAATCTCTTCATATTTAGGCACCTCAAAAACCATAACCTGTATAAAATAATTGCTCTTATAAATTTCTTTTGTATTGTAAGCGGCAGTCAATAGCCTAATTCTAACAGTATTATTATTTAAAAATCTTTACACAATTCGGACCTGTATCTGCTTTAATCTTTCAACAGAGGTCGACCTATATATACAAAGAGATCGCATGTTTCACTCACATCTCCAGTCTTTAAAACTGCTTTTGAAATTTTGATCCTTTTACATTTTGTAACCGTCAGTTTGATCCCATCATACCTGAAAGTTTTTAACTGACTTGCAATAAAGGAAAGGTATTGTTTACGAAATTTGTTTTTAAAAAATTTTCACATCTCATGTGAAATCAAGAAGAAAATTTCTTTAAAACAAATTGTAAAAAACATAGATGTTAACGTAATACAGTGCGATTAATATTTTAGGACGGTTTTTTTATGAAATAAAAATTGATACAATATGTCTTTAATTTTTGATTTGACGTTAACGATATTTTTTTGTTTTAATTTAAGAACCAATTTTTATTAAGAATAATTTTAAAGCGCATATTAAATTATACACAACTGCCCAATTTCATTTTTTCGTGTCGTTGCTAGATGTTAAATTCCAAAATGTTACTTCAAAAATAAACAATATTTTATTGACATTAATACTGTTCCGTCATCACAAGCAATCCTAAACTGAATGTCGTTTTGAACATTGGCAAAATTAGCCTACACCCATGTCTTACTCGTACTTTCAACTTCTCAATATTGCCCGGCTACGTCTTATAAACTGTACTTTTTAGGTACCCCCATAAAAAAATTCAATGGAAATAAAATCTAGAGATCTAGGAGGTCATTCTATTGGGCCTCTTTTAGCGATCCATCCAGATGTTTCTATTCGGGACATCAGTTTTGTCATTTAAAGTAAATGTCGATTCGGCAGAAAACAGAATATTTGTGTTTAGTTTATTCCTGTTTAGTAGTCTGAGACTACCGTATTTGTTAAGCGTGTTTAGGGAAAATTAAAAGTAGTTTCAATAATCTTGAACGTCTATTGTCTTTTTTGTTAATTAATACACAACGTTTCGGTTAGTGTTGTATCTCCAACCGTTTTCAAGTAATAACTAAAAACTATTCCTTAAAGCTACGACCTTATATAATATCCGTTGTTCACCGAAGTTTGACCGACTTATCACGGTTCAGCAACAGCAGCCAGATATTCGGAATGTCTACACTAGGTTTGCTAAATACATTTTGGTTGTTTGCAATTATTACAGCTTTTTTAAATTTTCTTTTCTTCCAGTGGGTTTCTTTATGAAAGATTTTTTGCTTCCGACCATTGTATATGATGTTGTTTTGAACATGCGTGTTCGGCAAATCCTGATGTCGACGTTTCACCTCGTTCCGTATGTTTTTTGCGATCTTTAACTCTAATTTCTGGTGGTCTTTTTGATTTCCTGATGTATACTTCACCACATTCACAGGGAATTTGGTAGACACAGTCATTTTTTGAAACATTGTTGTCCGGTCTCGTCTTAGTAAGAATACTTCTCAGAGTGGTTTAATATTATACCTATTCGCTATTCTGCGGATCTTTTCTGAAGTTCCTTTAATATAAGGAATAGTCATAAATATTTGGTCCTGTGGAATCTTCTTCAAATAAGAGTTTTTTGTCTTATCTTGATATTTATCGATTGTTTTCTTTGCCAATCTCTCACTATAGCCATTAAAAGTAGTTATTACAGTCTTTTATTTAATTTAACCGAAAATGTCTGTTTAAGATAGATAAAAGTATCACCTTATAGAAATCAAATCTCTGTTGGTTTACAAGTCCAATCCAGATTGGGATGAACATCTTTTATCTTCGTCCCTTTCATGCCATTCGCGCCGAACTCGCTTATCTCTCACTCTAATAAAAATTGATTGTTTACGGGTCGGGATTACGGGATTATATTTATTTCAATTTTAGTTTAATTCGTGATGCAGTATTTTGAATGGACCAAAAATTTAGTTCGGTTCCAAATAAGATCGAATACACTTTATCAAAAGTTAGAGGTTCTCAATGCTTAAAAATATTATTTTTGTAGGAGACTATACACAACACATAGGGTTCGTTCGTTATTCAGTAAGAGTTTACAGTATTTTACACTTTTTACACTCACCTAGATCTAAAATACACCTTTCATAAAGACTCCCACTAAAGAAGAAATTTAAAAATTGACATTACCATATTTAAAAAGAAACCAACTTAAAAACTTTGTTTTTTGTAATTAATATTAAAACCTTTAAAACATGTTAAAAATTTTTTATACATAAAATACACACATTTTTGGAATACCCTGTACTGGAAAAACAATTCTTGGCAAATATTTCTAATCGCAATGGATCTTGTTTAAAAAATCTGAGACTACAGCATACGATGCAAATCACCAAGACCGATCCTTGTTTTTCTGTAAGTTAAACTTTTACAATGGTTGTACGTCTCGAAATCTTTATATTTCCTGAAAGATTTGTTGGTTTTGTTTTACATTTAAGACAACTATTAGCTTGTGTAGCTAGGAAAATTATCGTTGCCCTTTTTTGGTAAAACAAATTTCTGGTTTACCAAAATTATGTATACGGGGTCGTCCAACAAGGACTGAACAAGACGAAATTCGTTGCTTTCTTCATATTTAAAAAAATGTAAAATAATCATTTTGTTTATTTGTTCTATAAAATTTGAAAAAATACCTAGGATTTTTTTTTGTATGATATTAGGTATTTACCTTTTTTGTCACTAAGTATACGTCACAACTGTAGAATAAAAAAAAACACTACACACATCATCATTCAAGAAGAATTAAACAGAAGGAAACGGTTGTTATATTTTTTAATTTTATTGATTGATACCAGGACTTCAACACATACATCTTAATTTAAAAAAAGTTTTGGCAGCAAGCATTGCTAAATAGGTTTTTCCTTAAGAAGATTGTTTTTATAAGTCCTGAACGCCAGTGTTTAATTTAAACTTTAATCCTGTATTAATTACGGAATTACTGCATAAAAAAGTGGCTCAAAGTAAAATAAATAAAACTAAAGTCCTAATTGCAGATCATGTGGTTAGCTCTGATAAAGGCACTTAGATGTATTGAGATAAAATTGAAGTTATTGATAATAATTAGTCCAGGAGGTATCGGCGTTTCTGAAAGTTTTTCATTTTTTTATGTGTTTTACTAAATAGGGTTTGGATGACCCTGTAGATAAATAGAATCGACGAGAAATATCAAAAACTTTATGGCATTAAATGACAAGTCGATTAATGACGTCATCCCACAGATATTAAAACATTTGAAAAAGCCTGCGACTTGTGCATATTATCGCCTTTAAACGCTTTTTAAAATGAATGCAAGTCCTGAAAAAATAAATGTAATGAAAATTACTATTTAGTAAGTTATGGTACAAAAAAATATATTATTTTTAATATATATTTTAAGAGTGCATTTACGCTACACCTAAGGGGTCGGGCGAAAGGACGCGGAGACGGTGGGCGGAGACTAACAAACTCTCACTACCACAATTTTCGTATAGCCTCATTAAAAATATTATATTTTATTTAGGTACTTCCAAATTCGGTGTATCGATGCGATGTTGTTTCCGATTGCAAGCCTACAGGAGATAACTTTTTTAGGTAACTATTTTTCACTTAAATGACATAAATTATACACCATTGTAAAGATAAGGAAATAATTTATGCCTCTGCTGTAACGGATTTTTGAAATATGAGTCGAGTTAAGAGAAAATAGTATCTAAGCATAACCAATTTTAGGGTGACTTTCAATTAAGGAAATATTAAAAACTAAATTCAATATTAAAAAACTATTACAGTAAAAGCCTAGATTTAAGTGTTGGCTTTTATATAGTTTTTAAAAATTATCGATAAATTATGCCCCGGACCCCAAATTTTCGAGGCGCGAATGGACGTTTAAGTTACCTAAGCCACTCTGTATAAGAAAATATATACTTTTAAAAACATACGGTACTTTAAGTATGTACGTATATATGTGTTAATACAATACATTTAACAAATTATTATCGGAAATCTCGACAGAAATATAAATATTTTCTCTTATCCATTGTAGATCAGACAGGTGAAAATTATGGCACGGTTTTTTCTGACACGCCTTCTAAATAAAACATTTTTTTATGATTAAAGAGAAAATTTGTCAGATTTTTTTTGTTTTTAGTTAACTTAAAATACCAACTTAAATTTTAGTGGTAAAGGTGGTGTCCACATTAATATAAAAAATAAAGTTTTAAGTCCGGAAAAATTAGCCAATAAATAAGCAATACAACGTAAACTTCTGGGCATCCCTTTACAAGACCATCATGAAAAGCCTTAAATTTCCTAGTCCACTCTATTTTCCTGGCTGCTACTGTGATTTTGAAGTATCTGGTTCTGAAACCTATTGCCAGCGAGGGTTTTAAGCTTTACCTCCAAACCTCTATTACTTTATTAAAAATACCCAAGGTACGTTAGTACATACCCTTAAAACTATTTTGAACTGGTTCAAGATAAAAATAAATAGGTATTTAAACTAGATAATGATTTATATGCATGCTATATTACTGTTAATATTAAAAGGTTATGATTTGATCAGTCACCAAATTATTCACTTTGTCAACTTGTTAAAGCCAAACTATTTGAAAACAATTATCCATAAATGTATGTGCAATCACCCAGAAGTGCAATTTATGACCAAAAAACAAAATTATATTTGAAGAACTAACTGGAACTCACCAGAACTTACCAGAACCAACTAAAACTTAACGAATTAAGTAATGTCATTAGGTGACAGGAAATATAATTCGTCTAGTAGCAGATCTACTATTTTGGAAACACAGTTAATATTTTAAACATGGAAGCAATTTCTTGGGCATAGTTAATGGTGATTATTTCTTTATTGAGTTTAAACTGTTTTTAAATTTAGATACCTGAATTTGGCATTATTTATTAAACAAACTGATTTAAAATAAATTTTCATATAATAATAAATAATTGACAAAATTGATTTGTTTTAAATATTAAAGAACTCAAAGATAGGTTCACTTAGCTTTAAAAATTACAAAGTCTATACACCTAAGAAAACGTTCACGGCAATATGTGGCATGACTACTAGAACTCAAGTTGAATTAAAGTTGTTTATGTGAGTCAGTGACGTAACAACATTTTTCATTTTTAATTAAATTGTTTAGATTAAATCCTAAAATAAATTTTGTTTTATTTTTAGCTAAATCTTGAATTTAATCAAAATTTTTATATACATATTTTTGATATTCATACCACCTTTTTATTATAGATAATTTTATTATCTGTATACGTCCTATATTTAGTTAAACTTCCTATCTTTTAAGGGTCCTAGATTAATTCATAGAAACAGCTAATAAATATTTGGTTCCCCTAAGAACACCCTAAAACATAAAACTGAGTATCCTTAAACAAAAGGAAATATATAACTTTTTATATAGCATATAGTTTTTCTTGCTAAAGCAATGTTTTGTTCTTTTATTAAAAATTGTCAAAAAAGGAAATGTATATCGTAAAATCCAATATTACGTTCAGTCGCCATCGCCCTAAAAATTTTTTATCGAGATAAAACTAAGGATACTTCGTTTATAACAAAATAAAAGTTAATAAAAAAATAATAATTTTCAAATTTCAGGGTATCACAAAATTATACGTGCCAGACAGTACCATTTTCATCACAAAATATTTACAGCAGATATTTTTTTTAATTTTACCCAACCAAAAGAAGTCCTTTAATTTTCATGGCAAATACCAGATCGTTGCTTTTGACATATATTTATAAAGCTAATCGACGTATATCAGTTAGTGTCGTTGTAAAAAAACAAAATCCATACAAAAGTTAACTTTTCTGTAGATTTATTAAATTTAATTATTAACTGTTAACAATGTCATGAAAATGTACTGTGTTTTATGAGTGTTAAGAACATTTAAATCTATTACATTTTGCATAATAAAGTCATATACTTGTTCCGACACATTTAATTTCCATTAACAGGTAATTATTTACTTAACACCTTGGTTTTTAAGTTTAATGTTATTTTAATTACTAACGTAATAATGAAATTTAGCATGATTAAAACGGTTTGATACCAGTATAAAAGAGTTTTTGAAATCGTTTTCCTTTTGCACTCCATGGATTTCCCCAAGAAATTCTTAAGGTTAAATTTATATGTTTATATAGTATATATATGTACAGTGTGGATCAGCCAAATGGAATAAATTCAATATTAAATAAATGGGGGCTTATTCGAAAAAATGCTCGGACATGTCGATTGGTATTTTTAAATGCGCATTTTTTAACTAAAACTGTTTATACGGGGTGTGTCATGTGACGGTGGCCAATATCAACTTTTTTAATTTAAATGAAACACCCTGTATATTAGTCAATTTTTGGATTTTTCAGAACATTCTAGATATATTTCATGTACAATGTCATATACCTATTTTTAACTTTTTCGGAAATATTAGGTACTTTTAGATGTATTGTCTTTGCATGCTTGCCACTTTGTTGAGGGTTACTTTTTGTGCTTATACCCACTAAAGGCAGCTTTGGGAACAAGCGTGCGAGAGAGAAGCAAAAATAGGTGTATAACTTCTCTCCCTTTTTCTCTCTTAATTTGTCGGCGGTTTATACACCCCTTCCGCCAATTAATCAGCACACGGAGCGATAGAAATGTTATACAGCTATTCGTCTTACTCTCTCGCACGCTTGTCCGCACAGCCGAGCGGCAAGGCTGTCTCTAGTAGGTAGATGTACAAAAAGTAACCCTCACGAAAGTGGCAAGCATGCAAAAGCAATAGATGCAATAAACCTGAAAACGCTTAATATTAACGAAACAGTTAAAGATAGGTATAGGACATTGTACATAAAATATGTCTAGAATGCTGTGAAAAAAACAAAAATTGAATAATATACAGGGTGTTTCATTTAAATTAAGCAAGTTGATATTACTCATGACCAGCTGTATAAACAGTTTTAGTTAAAAAAAAAGCGCAATTAAAATACCAATGACATTCGAGCATTTTTTCGAATAACCCCATTTATTCAATATTGAATTTATTCCATTTGGCTGATCCACCTGAAATATTATATATATATATATATATATATATATATATATATATATATATATATATATATATATATATATATATATATATATTTATAATAACATATGGTCTCTAAATAATATATGGAATTTAAGAATATGCAAGTTGAAAATAGAAAAGGTGATTTGCACCGTCACTGGTCAAGAGGACTCTTGTAAAAAACCAGAAATTGTGCCCAGTCATGTTGAGTATTTAACTGGAAAACAGGCGCACAATTAAATGATTTTCCTTTTCGTTTAATTAACGCGATACAATACAATTAGAAATATTTCATTAACTAGCGAGCAGATGGTATTTTATTATACTTAGACGCTATGTCAATTTTAAATTACACTGTTGTGTTAATTTTTTGGTTTCCCCAGATTTTATTTAATATCTTAAATAAAAATGGCTAAAATATTTTGTTAATAATAACTTAAAGCAACATGCAAATGTTTTATAGCTCGATTTCTATGCAATAAACGTCTTCGAATTTAAGATTTAAAGTCATGAGTAATGCAAATACAAATGATAGTTTAAAATATTTTTTTATTAAAACCGTATATAAAAAAATTATTCTTAAAGATATGAAATAAAATTTAAATGAAAATCTATAGAAATCATAAAATAACAAGTTTGCTGCATAAGGCAATAAAGATATTTATTTTTTGGTGCCAAAACCCCAATTTTTTTATGTATTGCTTTCTCCTGTTTTTGATTTTATTCAAAGATATTATTTTGTTTTCCTTTACCATTTTCACAGATTAAATTTTTGCCGTTTTTACAGTATATATAAATATATATTTATATATTATACTATATATATATTTTTTATCCAGTATATATATATATATATATATATATATTTATATATATATATATATATATATATATATATATATATATATATATATATATATATATATATATATATATATATATATATATATATATATATATATATATATTACAAATTTAAATCTAACAGTTTTACATTGACTTAATAAACTAATCCGGAAGAATGTACTTGACACCATCCAAAACAAAGATAAATAAAACGGATGGTAGCCGGAGTAGCAAAATTTATGAATATGAAAAGACCAACATGCTGAATGTAAATAGGCCTTAATTGATTACATATATCTATTTAATTACTCTCGTGAATACCGATAACTGCCACCGTTGTGTCAATTGCACTTAGTTGTATCCTGATTTATTTGAAATATTTGTCTATTTCCGTTATTGCTTAGATAAAAGGAGTATTTCTATCTTTGTTAGCCTTCTAATACAGTTATTGATATATTCTAACTTGTAAGTTATGGACAGTAGCGTACTTAGATCCTTGATAGTCCAATATTAAAAGTATTGTTTACTTCTTAAAGAAGGTTAAAAGAAAACATCTATTTTTTATAAAACACAAAATATATATATATATATATATATATATATATATATATATATATATATATATATATATATATATATATATATATATATATATATATATTATATATAAAATTAATATAAAATATAAAGGGTTTTGTCCCTATTAAAAGTTCTGGAGAACCAAAAAAACGAGCTTTTTGAAATTTGGCACACGGTCATAACAGTTGATAAGCTACATTTAAAAATATTTTTTAGCAAGTGCAGCGTTTGCCAGATCTAACCGAAACCAAATTTTGGCAACATTGTAATTTTAAATAAAACACCCTACTTTTTTTGCATATTCGGATTCTACAAAAAAAATTCTAAGAAATTTTTGTTAACATCTTCATATACCTATTTCTTACCGTTTTGAGAAAATAATGAATTATATTTTTTTAAAGGAACATCACCATGTCAAAAAGGTTTAATATTTACGTGCCTAATCGAGCTGGATACTAAATTTTTTGGGGGGGGGGTTAGACCATGCTGTATTTAAAAGATCACATGCTTTAGAGCACTATACCCTTACAGGGTGTCCCAAAAAATTCAATTTACCGATATTAAATAATGAAAAAACTCAATTTTTTTAAATACAACATGCTGTATTTTATTTCATTTTTAAATAGACCAATAATTTACCCACAAAATGCCATACATGTTTTATACTCATCTGCCACCGTTTTTTAAATATAAGCAAATTTTAATTTTTGCCCTGTTTTTAAATACCATCCACAATAAACCACCGGCTTAATTTACAATTAACCTAGGTAGGCCATAAAAGTTTTTATTTTAAATTGTCCTAATAACTATTTGACATATAAGTTAAAAATTTTACATTTTGTTTAATTTTAAAAAGGCCTAATGCTTAAAATCTGTATATAAACCTAAATCATAAAATCTCCACCAAACCTGTCTTTTCCTCCAAAAGTTACCCATATCTGAAACGACCTCTTTGGGTCGCAGGACCTATTTTCTGAATTAGGAAGCTACGAGATTTATCAGAAAGAAATATTGGAGACAATGTCCCGGACCAGGCTTTGACTCTTCCCACCAGGGACCATAAGTCTCAAAAAGGGAAAAGGTACAAAAATATATCTGTCTATAAAATATACTACAGCAAGAATACAAGCTGCACTTGATGATTTAAATGTTCTATCTTACAGGAATTGGCTAAAGGGGTGTGAACATGTAGCATCCCAAACGAGCTGTTTCCATTCTTTATGGGATGGAAAAAGGAGGACCCCCAAATTAATAAAGCTAGGCAATCTGCAGAAACCAAAGCACGTTTGAGAATAATAAAATAAATGATAATTTCTTTTGTCTAGAGGCACATCCTGCACTTTTTTTGCACTTGCCCATGAGAACCGTTTTTTTCAATCTTGACAAGTGATCATATCTTTTGACTGCTTTTTAAGTTTTTTCTAAGGAATTATATTTAGCAGATGGTTTTTAATAGAATAAAGAAAAGTTTTGACGTGTGTTTGGATAAAAATAAATATTATGCAAGGTCCCATTATTACAGCTTTTTTTAACTTTACTTTTCTTGCTGTGGGTTATTTTTTGAATAATTTTTTCTTTCACCTATTTTATGCGGTGTCTTTTCACCATGCATCATCCGTTTTAATATTATACTTGTTTGCATTCTGCGGATTGTTTCCAAAATTTCTTTAATATACGAAATTGTCATAAATGCTCAGTCTTTTTAAGTTGGGCTTTGGTCTTGTTTTGATGTTTGTCAGTTGTTTTCTTAATCAAAGATTCCTTACTGTTACACAATGTTCCCTTAGAGTGATTGGAATTTTTTTGTCCAGTAAAAAGGTTTTTGTATACCGAGGTTTGTTTACCCCTTATGTCTTTAACTAGATCCATCTGGCCAGTCCCCTTACCTTTTAAAACGGCCTTGGTTTTATAGAAAGAGCCGGGTTTTTAAATGTCTTCTTTTTTCACTTAAAACTACAATACGTAGTCAATCTGAATACTCAATTTTGTGTCATTCATTTTTTTCAATTACAATTATTTTAAAATTAAACAAATATCAAAATAAATAAATATGTAGAGAAAAAATAAATATTTTAAAGTTATTTTTCTACAAATGTGTTAAAAATTCAATTTTTAACACTATCTAGATTAAAAAATGTTAATTTAAAGCACTAGTGCCTTAAAGTATGGTTTTAAAGCACTAGGTTAAAAGTGAAATGTCAAATTTTGAAGGTAACGTTAACGTTTATTTATTTAGTAACATTTATATTAATTGTACAATTCAAAGAAATAACCACAACTAACCAAAACTATCCACAACTGGCCGCTGCATCTTATCTCTTTAAATAGATCGATGCAACCAAACTTTTTCCACATTTTTTCGATTTCAAGTTGTTTTTTTAAAAAAAACCCAAAACGAGCTAAAAACGGGAAAAAAAACCCCCAACCAGCTTCAACAACGATTGTTAAATTCATTAATAAATGCCACTTCAATAATTTTATATGAACTATGTAAACATATCTTTCAATTTTGAAAATTTAATTTTTAATTGCATTATTGGGTTTGTGAAAAAATATTTAATATTTGTTTTAAAAAATAGTTTTAAGGGACTCAGTAATTGCAGAATGAGCGAAGCGATTCGTATAATAAAATTGTACTTTTAACAAATATCAAAAATAACTATTATAAACATTTGTACTAACTCTTTTTATATCATCAAGTATGTAATAATTTAAGCCATTTCTTTTCCAGAACACTGCCTCAAGTTTCATGCCATTATGCATTCCCATCTTTTTTTATTATTAAATGGATTTTAAAATAGTTTTAAATCTTATATAAACAACTTGGCGATAAATTAACATGTAATATTTACACGCGAAAAAGAGCAGAAACGCCGCGTTTTAATTACTTTGTTAATTGGCGTGTATGCATTATAATTAACCATTAGTAAATTGTAGTGTCTAACGAACCACAAAATCGCAAACAAATGTTTTAGGATCTTATTGTTTACCATATATGGTCATTAAAAATTTCTACTATTGTTTTAATATTCGACAAGTGTTAATATGTTTTGAGAGCTTCCAAGTTTTTTCAAGAAAATCGTCTATAAGTAGAGCAAAAAAAACTTGTGGTTTCATGAGAGAAATTTCTTCTACTCTATAATGATTGGCTGTGTCTTGCATGGTCCGATCTTTTCTGATAGTATAACCTACACAAATTGAAGGTCTATTCGGGGGGGTCTATTCAATTTCGAACTGGAAAGTTACCTCGAATCATAAACAATGGGTGTATCCTATCTGGGCCCAGACTATAACGTCTATTTAATGACACTTTTTAATTATCATTTTAATTTTCCGATCTCGGCCAAACCATTTAAGTAAAAAAATTGTTTAAATATTCTTTATAAATATGTCCGCAATTATTAATTAGAATTAAAAAATTTTTAATAAAACTATTTATATAATATCCGTTGTTCATCAAAGGCGACCAATTTTCCACGGTTCAGCAAGGACTGCCAGATATTCAGAATGACGACACTAGGTTTGCTAAATTTTTGGTTTTTTTTAATTACACTTCTTTAAATTTTCTTTTCTTTCAGTGGGTTTCTTTATAAATAATGTTTTTCTTTCCCATTGAAAGTGGTGTTGTTTTGCCTATGCGTGTTAGGCAATCCCTGATTTCGACGTCGGCGAGGGGGGCTTGAAGGCTTGGTCTTGGTCTTGGTCTTGGTCTTGCAACCCGGTCTTGGTCTTGGTCTTGGTCTTGCTGCAAGAGTCTTTGGTCTTGCTTTTTTGGTAGTAATAATTTTTAAAATAAAACAATCTTAAATAAAATATATATTTTTACAAATAAATAAAGATGGAGACTATATTTTTTGCTTTAAAATTTTAAAATATCCAATTTTAACCTTACATGTACATTTAAATTATTTGATTAAAAAAGGATATTTTTAAATGTAGGGTTTATTTATTTATAGCGCTTCATTTTAGTGATAGGAAATATTAAAATTTTCTTTGAAGAAGCATATAAAATTACAATACTAATTTACTCTGAGGCAGAAAAAAACTTTTTTAATTTCAACTAGATGTAAAAAATTTTCCCTGAAAATGATTCTGATATGTAAACATTGGTTTCTAATAAAAAAAAAGGTATTTGGGGAAATTTTTTAGTTCCAATAAACTTTTTATGTTCAAATTAGTCAAACATTTGCCGTAAAAGTTTGTACAAATATTTATAAACATTTGCATATACAAGGTGGCTCGATAATTTCGACAAAGATCATTATCCAAACCGTTCATAATGGTAAAAAACCGAATATACAAAAATTATTGAAAAAAAGGGTAAAATTAAATTTTATTTCAGAATTTTCGAAAAATTACTACCACTCAAAAAATTCCTTATTTTTAGCTTTTACCTAAAATAGAAAAATTATAGCAAAAAATTCATTAAAAAAAAATTTCTTTCCTGTATATTATGCTGGAAATTCTTGAACTGTCATATAGGTACAATGTCGACGTAGATGGTTTTATATATCATTTTCGTTTTGACAAAAATGACGTCATCATTATACTTTTGGCATTGTTTTGACTTTTCCGTCTAAACCGGAAGTGAAATTTAAAATCCATTTATATAAAAAAGTTTTCCTTTATAAAATGACAAATATATTTTTTATTAAACCATTTTTACATTTATATCTTAGTTTAAAGGAGCAATTTAATGATGCCACTTCTTACAGTGTGGCACAAAAATAATGTTTTCCTGGATTTTGGAAATTTTTGTCCAGTAAGTGGCATCACTAGATACCTAATTAAAAAAAACATTAGAATAGGTAAGTAATTTTTAAAACTTCTATAACTTTTTGTACCCTTAGTTTTTTTCTGTCGTAAACGGTTTTGGAGATATCGGCTTTGTCGGACCATTATAGTAATCTTTTATTTTTAAAAAAAAGTTACTGAATTTATATTATTTTTTAAAAATTTTAAAATTTTAAAAAACAAGTCTGTATGAAATACCTCTTTTTTAAAAAATTTAATATTATAATTTAAAAAAAAGTGACAAAAGAGCAAGAGTCTTGCAGGTCGACCCTTTGGGCTTGGTAGTCTTCACCCCTCGGTCTTGGTCTTTGGTCTTGCATACCGAGTCTTGGTCTTGCTTCAAGAAGAACGTCTTTCTTGGTCTCGGTCTTGGTCTTGCTGCAAGACCAAGACCAAACAAGACAAGAACCATTTTATCACTAGTGGGTAGGTTTTCGACAAAAGGGTTTGTAATGCCATTTTTTTCGTTTGACTAAACCTTGGGAAAAGGTAGAACCGAATTTTGCTCCTGCTCCATTGTAAATTTGATACAAGGGGAGAAGACAATTTAGATGTTTTTAAAAAACCCTTTTAAATTCTTCGTCTTACCTTGGGTTTTTATTAGTGATGTTTTAATTGCTTTTTTTTAAACCTTTATATTAAATATTTCTACCACTAGAGAGAGCAATAAAACCCCTGGTAAGTCAATCGGTCTGAGCATAGACTTTCCCAAACGTAAGAACTACAAAGGCACAGCTCCAACAACTCCATCACCCCATTCCCGCGGCAGGGTGGTGCGTTCAAAAGGTCATCTTCGTTAAGCTTGGGTCAAATGATGCTTAACAATTCTTTTAGCAACACATTTTTGTACGGGCTTGCTACATCAAAGCTTTTAAAAAACGTTAAAAAAAATATGTTTTAACTTTTAAAATTACACCATTTGGAATTTAAAGGGAATAAAAAAAATTATATTTAAAAAGGAAATATGAAAGTTGGGGTTAGTTGTGGACGTCAGCATAAAAAAGGGGTTTTTTTTAAAAATCTTCTTTTTTAAAAGGGGGAAAAATTTGGGGGGGGGGGGGAAAAAAGGTTTTTTATGGAATTTCATCATTTCTAGCTTTATATAGAAGTATAAAAAATTTTTATATAGGCTATTGATTACGATTAATCAAATTTTTAAAATTTTTTAAAAATTTTAAAACCTTTAAAAAGTTAAAACAGGAATAAACGTTTATATAAAAAAAACGTCCAAATTTTTAAAATTGTAATTTGAGGCTTCTAAATTTCTTAAAAAAAATTAAAAAGATGATTTTTGGGCCTTCACTCCAAAT